>JAVQJS010021608.1:0-21814 GCA_036024795.1 Galaxias rostratus | reverse complement strand
TATGTAAACAGATATTCTGCCTCCCACTTTTCCAGAAAGCTCCTGTTTTCTGCCTTTCTTTTCGCCATTTTTGGGAAGGGTTAGCTCGCTGACCGTTGTAGTGTCTATGTTGCTATAACTATTGTCATAGAGGAGAGAGCGTTTCTGGGTCCTGTCCTGATTGGCGCGCGAAAACAGCAGAGCATTATGGGATTCGTAGTGTTAGTGGTGAATGCGCTGTATAATACCGGCGGGCCAGCTTTAGTAGTAATTTGATATTGTCTCGCGGGCCAGAGTTTGACACCCATGGGTTAGACAAATGGGCCTGTAGTTGAGAAGCTACAGTACCCTCCAGGATTTTGCTAAGGAATGGAAGGTTGGAAAAAGGCAATTAGTTATTGGGAAACTCCGGGTCCAAATCCTGCCTTTTAAGAATAGGGGTGATTACAGCCATCTTAAGATGTGGAGGGACAGACGCAGTCCTGGTGGAGGTTTTACCAATGAAGGGACAGAGAGTTGGTAAACAGGTCTTGACTAGGGAGACAGGCATAGGGTCAAGTATACAGGTAGAAGATTTTGATTGAGTGACCAGAGCATTGATAAACGCTTCATCAACAGGCTTGAAGGTGTTGAGATTGCATTTAGCAGGAAGAACCATTTTAGGGGATACAGACAGCTATGGACTTACTGACATTCATGAGGGCTGGATTGTGAATAGCTCCAAATTTCGATTGGAAAAAATCCAGGAACCTGGTACAAACTTTTGTAGAATCCAAGAGGGAGGAGTTATCCAGTGGACACAGCAATTTGTTGATTGAAAACATATTTTATAAATTTTTCTGGAAAACCATTTCAGGAATCCTTCAAGGGATGCAGTTGAATTCACTTATGGCAGATAGAAGAAAATAATGATCATGATGATATCAATTTCTATATGACATTGAGTGTCCTGAAAGGCACCCATGAAAAATGTTATTATAATAATCTGTTTTCCTCACATGGTCAAATACAAGCGATATTTTAACATCTATTATATTGCTGGGACATCTTGAACACAGTAGCAAGTAATGTTTTGTATTGACAGTACATATCTGTTATTAATTAGGCTAGATATTATTGTCTATGGGCGGCACAGTGGCGCAGTGGTTAGCACTGTGGCCTCACAGTCAGAAGGTCCTGGGTTCGATCCCCTCTTGGGGGCCTTTCTGTGTGGAGTTTGCATGTTCTCCCCGTGTTAGCGTGGGTTTCCACCCATGGTCCAAAAACATGTAGGTTCATGGGTGACTCTAAATTGTCCACATGTGTGAGTAGTTGTATGTCTATGTGTTAGCCCTGCGATGGACTGGCAAGCTGTCCAGGGTGTACCCTGCCTCTCCCCCATAGTTGGTTGGGATAGGCTCCAGCCCCCCCATGACTCTGCATAGGATAAGCGGTTCTGATAATGGGTGGATGGATTATTATCTATGTTTTTCTTCTGCACTAATAACAGACTCATGGTATGAGTATCTTTTTTAAATAGGAGGTAGCCCATTTTGACAGGGAGAAAATACTGCTCATGCGGTACACTGTTTTGAACTCAATCCATATGTTTCGAAGACATTAAAGCATTGCTGGCGATAATATCCCCTCTGTCAAAATGGGCAATCAAATTTCTGTTGCCTTTCTCCACCATCTATAAATGCGAGTCAGGTTTTTATTTTTGTTTTGTTACTGTCACAAAATGAAAGGTAAGAAATAAACTGGAAGCAAGTTTAAATGCTACTCTGCCTGTGAGCCCCTCACCCATCTCACCACGACTTGATCTAATAATTTCCCAGAAGAAAGGCCTAGTGTCTAATTAAGGGTAAACAGAATTTTTAATGGGGTCATTACTACGGACAATGATATAACACATGTTTACAGCCCAGTTTAATCTTTCCTCATTTTCTTGGCATGTTTTGTTTAATTTATTTGGGAAGGTAGTCCTCGGAATTATTTGAAACAATCAAAAGTAGGCCTCATGTTACAAAAGGTTGAGAACCGCTGGATAGCGTAAAATAACAACTTGCATCTATATAATATCAACGCTAGATGGTGGTATATTCCCGTGAAATCTTTTTCGCAATGAATTTCAATGGGATCAAAAATCGATTGAATATAATAAAATAATAACAACAATATAACACGTGAGCTGATAACGTCGCTTTATGTAAGCGCAACGAAGTGCAATATCAAAGACACATGAGCACCGGAAAGGGATCTAGTCTAGTAGGTGGTAACTACCGGCGTTGAAAAGGCACCAGAAATAGGCCTATCATTATTATTATTATTAATAATAATAATAATAAAAAATAATAATATTAAAATATTATTTTCAGTGTTGCCCAATTCATCACACATTGAAGTGCTTTTTAACGCAATTTCTTGTCCACAATCCAGATGCAATAGATGGCAGTACAACAATTTCCATTGAACGAAACCGAAGAAGAAAAACAACACCAACCAAGCTAGGCAGGTCAAACCTCCTTCCGATACTTAATAAAAAAACTCTTAAAAAAGCTGCAACACTTCATATTTTGATTGAAACGGTTGTTTATGGTTGTCTTAGCGTTTAGCTTTCAACGCCAATTTAACACCAACGTGAGCTAATCGTTTCATAATTGACCTAAAGTTAGCTGGCTCGTCAACCTAACAACGTTACGTTAACTGTTGTTTTGGACTAAAGGAGCGCTAGCTCGCTAGCCTGTTTGCTGCCTGGTTGTAAATGTAACTAGGCATCACAAACTAAATTAAATTATAATCGTAACAGCTAACCTTGTAGGCATATGGGGGGATTGGTAACATTAAAAAAGATTAGGAAGTGAGCATAGATAGCCGCGCTAGCCACTGGGCGTTTCGGGCCTTACTTGGACGGAATCTATTCAGTGCGTTCACGACAGCTTGCTACGGAAATACATAAAGGTAACACACCAAGCCACTTGATAATATCGTTGAAAATGTTATGTTTAGAATATGTACGTGTAAACACCATTCCTTGATACACTTTAATTATGGGAATATTTTAGATTGGTGATTTTTTTACACTATTTGGGGTTTTGGGGCTTGTTCTTGAACTATGTGTGAACAATTTGGTACAACGTTGTTGTTGCATCAGTTTTAAGTTCTATTTTACCATACTTTCGCAGAGTTAGTATGAACGGGGGTTCTAAGATAGAAGTTCCCCATTTATATATTTTGTTATTTTTTAAGCCATTCATACGGTGGCCCTGACTGGCCAAACGCACTGTAATTTAAGAGAACACATGCATGTAGGTAAAACATAAGCAAATTAAGAAAGCATCTACATCACTTTGACAACACATGCGCAGCATTTGGAAAAAGTGTTGTAAATTCAGACAATACAACATTACAGAAACGTGATGCAAATACAAAAGCACAAAAACACATTACAGAAATACACATTACTAGGATTACTTCCTACTTTGAGACCTCAAGCCATGGGAGGGAGGGAGAGATGGCTGTTGTTGCTAGAATGTGCCAATGTTTTAAAGGTTCAGCCTTGCTTTACCTTTTGAAGCATTTGTCAGCTGTTCCCATTTCAGACGGCGTTTGACACATTGTCATCAAGTAACATTTTGACTACTTTTAAAGACACTAAATCTTGCGACTGCAAACTTCGCGCTGCCTCACAAATCTTAAAAATTTGTCATAGAATAGAACTTAATTAAGAAGGTACCATGAATTACTGGGACCTTATACAATCCTTTTAAAGTTGTAGCTACAAAATGTCCAAGCTGGATTGTGTTTACTTTACACTACAAATGCACTGTAAAATAACATGTTCAATAAATTTACCTTTTTAAGCAATACTTACTGTTAATAATATAAATTAATGATGACATGGTACAAAAAATAATAAATAATTACAGATTCAGCAGGATGTTAATTAAAATGATTTTAATTGCTAAATTTACATAGCTGATTGCCAAGCTCGTGCTATTGCCATCATACCAACATTTATCCTGGCATGGACACCTACCTGTGTTTTTTAGTATTACATTTTTGGCAAACTTAGTTTTATTCATCTTATTTTTTTGTATGCTCCGTCTATATGCTTGTGTAATGCCAAATGCAGCTTTCATGCTACCGCAATGAAAGAGACCCAAAGCAGAGTCTGATAGTAGGCCTGTTGACCAAATCTGTTTGCTGCTTCCACTCATCGGTCTTTAATTCATAGGCTGGTTGATGTGAGAGAGGGGATGGTTATTAATAAAACCGTGAAAAGCAATTATAGGCACAATTTTAATGTTCTTAGAATAATCCCTTTATAATTATTAACTCGAATTTCAGTGTTTTTTCTTAAATTCCATTAAAAAACAATGTTTAACTTAATTAACATTGGCAATCTTAATGGTGTCATGTTAAATTTAAGGATTCATGGAATCAGACTTGATAAGAATGTTTTGAATTTGGATTTCAGTTTACTCTTTTTCAAAAACACAAAAATGCAATGTATTGAAGTCTATAGGTCAATGTATTGAATGTATTGGTGTTTTCAATTAAATGCACTATGTATACAAAAACGTGTTATAGAAATGTATGATGTGATTTTGTTGTTGCTGTGGGTGCTGTCCCTATAAGAGGATATGCGATTCTTGATCTTTGAACACGGCACAATTTTCTTCTTTCCATCCCCTTTATCAAAATTAGTTTTTTTTTTTAAATCAAATTAACAACATTTTTTTTTTAGCCTTTGCTCGATATAATTTGAGAGTATGATGCTATGTACAACTATAATGCAAATTATATGAATAATACATTTTACATAGAAAGCTTCATTTGTTTTTGTTTTTTGCTTGACTGGCTGTGCTCAGTCAGGATGATGTGCCTGGGTGTCTGGTGTATGGGTCCTCGATTGGTAGTCCTGACAATGGGAATGTGCAGCACATGGTCACCACTACCTGCACATGCCTACATCTATGCTGTAAGTCATTTTGTATTTGTTAACTCTCTTTAATGTCTATTGGCTTTGTGTATAATTCATTACATTACTAATATATACACTACATATATTTGCCGTTCTTTCTATAGCATTATAGCAATATGACCTCCATGTTGTTTGAAGACCTGCCCGCTTTGTTTGGATCTGAGCTGCCGAAAGATGGAGTAATGGTAAGAATTCAAGATTGGTGAAAGAAAGAAAACGCAAACGGCATTGCCTAAGATTAACCAAACGTTTGAATGTGTTTGTGTTTAAGGGTTTGCTTGTAGAGTCACGTCCTCTCAATGGCTGCACACCAATTCAACCTCCACCCCCACTGCCAACGTCAAGTGATGTCAATGATACAAAATTCATAGCTCTTATTAGACGCTATGACTGCAATTTTGATATAAAGGTACGTATATGTGAAGGCTGACATTTTATGAAATATAGTATATTGTGTTAACTAGAGTAGTGGTCCAGTTGACTAAAGATGTTGTAATTAATTTCAGGTTCTTCATGCACAGCAAGCTGGTTTCAGCGCTGTAATTGTTCACAACATGTACTCAGACACATTACTCAGTATGAGCTACAGCAATGGTAAGACTGAATTTCCAAATGCTTTTAGAGATCTTAAAGACAGTTGTTAATTACGATGTATTTCCCAGTTATTATAATCAATACCTTTTGGTTTGGTTGCTCCTGTAGATACCCTTGCTGATGAAATTGTGATCCCATCCGTGTTTACCAGTTATTATGCCTCACAAATTCTCAGAAACTTCATCATTCCTGAACCAGGGTGAGCTTTACTTCGTTACCATGATTGAGGATTGTTATAAATTGCACCTGGTTTTGTTGTTTTGTTTCCCATAATTCTTTACAGATATGGAACCTTATTTTTATGCACCATGTCTTACATAATAAGCCTACCCAAACATGTTACAAAAGGGTCAAAATAATTGTGAAATATTTTTGGGGAATTCCTATATTTTATATTGACTAAATCATTGACAGTAATTTCATTGGACAATGTGGTGTTATGAAAAATGATTTCCTCAATCTAATGGCAAGTATGCATGCCAATTCAGTGTTTTAATTAATCAGCAAAATCTTAACCATCGCAATTTCATTAATCCCACATTTGCTTATCTTTCCATATTTTCGTAAGGAACAAATGGTGGGCAGAAATATGTAAGACTTACCCAGCCTTTCTTTGCCAAATGAATTTGCTCTATTGACCCTACAAACATGTTCATGGACACAAACCTCTTCTATTTGACTTTTAAACTGCTAAGTAACTTAAGGACCACAACGACAGAACGTATAACCTAAATAGATGTAATTAAGATATCTCCGGCTTCATTGCCTTAGAATATTCAGACTGGCCTAACTGCAGTTATGTTTTTAAATCCTGCTGTAAATATTTCTGTAAAATAATATAATTATATATTTGTAGTATGTTTGTTTTTAGCGCTTTTCTTAAGACTCAAAGCACTTTGCACAATTTGGTTGCCAATTGTTACACAGACCAAACAATGAATGGAGTGACAGCTATCAAACACAACACCTATTCTGAGTGATAAAATGGCAGCCAATTTCCCCCAGACTTGCTCACCCAACATATTGCGAAAGACTTATGCACACACATAGAACACACAAAATCTGAATAATACCCTCTAGGGTGAGATTGTTTCTTATGGCAGCAGGGTTCTGGAATTAACATTTTAAGCAAAACAGTAAGAGAAAAACTGGGGTGAAATTCTCCTTTATGATTATGATCATGTTGACTCTTTCAATACAGTTTTTCTTGGTCATGGAGGTCTTAACATCCAGAGCGCCTAGGTTTGTTCAACAACGTCCACATCAAACAGCTGATGTTTTTTCATTTGTGGTGCAGGGCCTTTGTGATTCTCAAGCCAGAGTTTGCCTTTCCACTATCGTACTATCTCATTCCCTTTACTGGAGTTGTGGGCATGATCATACTTGTGATGGTTGTTATCCTGGTAGGTAGCTAGATCAATCTTTTTACATTTTTGCAGTCATGCTTTTTCAGGGCACAGAATATGTTTTGCCTTTGCAAAATTATGTTGCTTGAATTGGAATTCTGTTCGTGTTTTTCAGAAATTGATCTCTATGCCTGATAAGAGAAAAATAAATAAAACATCTGAATATTTACTGTCTAATTGTTTAAAATTGTTGTTAACCTTTCTGTTAATATTTTTTCAATCTCTTTGTTCAGATTGTTCGCTGTGTGCAGTACAGAAAAAGGATAAGGAAAAATCGACTCACTAAGGAGCAACTGAAACGGATACCCATCCACAAGTTTAGGAAAGGTGAAGCTGTCTTGATCTAACTTCACTGTGACTTAATCCCTAAATATTAGGATACATAGTTGTATCGTTGTACCCATAATGCTTTGAATACCAGTTTATTGTCCTTTTTCCACATTGTAACTTCAGCAGTAGCAGTTTATTGAACCGTCTATGCAATGCCATGTTCAAGCTCTGGTGTGAGGCTATTTTCGGAGCAGCTTTTCGATAATGTGTGGGCTGACTATAGGACTGGTTTCTTAAGGGTGTGTCAGTTGTCCTCAGGATGTTGGAGAACCAGAAAAACAAAGATTGCAATATATGCGCAAACCTTTGTTCATGCAATGCTCTGTTTTTCCCCACACAATCTTACCGCCTAGGTTGATTTTACTCCAAGGCTGTGTTTGGAATGACTCCTTATCCCTCGTGTATTTCCCTATATAGGGTAATCGCTGAAGTCCCTAGTTCAGTGGTTCTTAACCTTTTTGGAGGTACTGAACCCTGCAAGTTTTATGAGGGCATTCACCGAACCCTTCGCACCCTTCACCAAACCCTTCGTACAGAAAAGACTCACACACAGTGTGTATTTTGACATCCGCCGTACCCCAGAGACTGACTCACCGAACCCCTGGGGTTCAATCGAACCCAGGTTAAGAACCACTGCCCTAGTTAGTTGTAAAGCTTATGCCAGGGTGCTAGACAGGGGGCTCTGACCGATTGTCGAACCTCTGATCTAGTAGGAACAATGCGGATTCCGTCCTGGTCAATAAACAGTGGACCATCTCTTCACCCATGCAGGGCTTTTTTCGGGCCGGGGGAATTTACCCATCTAGTCTACGTGCGTTTTGTGGACTCTGAGAAGGCCTGAGATGACCTTGTCCTCTAGGGAGTCGAGTGGAGGGTACTGTGGGAGTATGAGGTACCGGCGATACGAGCCATTCGATTCCTATCTAACCGGAGCGAGACCGGTGTCAGTATACTTGGACAAATTTAAATACGTTTTCAGTGGGCGTTGGACTCCGCCAGGGCTGCTCCTCGTCATCAGTTCTGCTTGTGGTTTTCATGAATGGAATCTCAAGCCGTAACTGGCGGGAGGAGTGTGTCCAGTTTGGAAACCTCAGAATTTCTTCTCTACTTTTTGCAGATGAAGTGGTTCTGTTGGCGTCTTCAAACTGTGACTTTCAGGATGAACTAGAGTAGTTTGCAGAGTATGAAGCGATCAGGATGAGAGTCAGCACCTCCAAGTCTAAGGCCATGGTTCTCTACCAGTTTATGGTTGAGTGTTTTCTCTGGATGGGGATCGAGTTGCTGCCCCAAGCGAGGGAGTTCAAGTGTCTCAAGATCTTTTTCACGAGTGAGGGAAAAAGTAAGCGTGAGATTGACAGGTGGATTGATGCACCATCAGAAGTAATGCGGGCGATTTCCCAGACTGTGGTGGTAAAGATTTACCAGTCGGTCTACATTCCAACCCTCACCTATGGTCATGAGCTTTTGGTAGTGATCAAAAGAGTAAGATTACAAGCGGCCGAAATGTGCTTCCTCCGTAGGGTGGCTAGGCTCTAAGTGATAGGGTAAGGAGCTTGGCCATCCAGAGGGAGATCATAGTAAAGCCGCTGCTCTTTTGCTTCAAAACAATGCATACCTCCTGAACGCCTCCATTTTGGAGGTTTTTCAGAAATGTCCTACTGGTAGGAGACACCAGGGTAGACTTAAGAAAGATTTAAGAAAAATCTATAGACCCCTAAATATTTGTTTCTTTCCACGCACTGATAACTTTTCTCTGGCTGGAGTCATCTTCTTCGAATTCTGCAGGACTCAACAGCACTATATGGCATTATTGGCTGTCGGCTTCGGACTTTAAACATCTGTTTGTAGACTTTTTGAAGTTGTATTTGTGGTGGAGGAGTTCTCCATCTGGTATCCTACAAAGAACAAAGATGCCATATAGTGCTGCTCCAGAGTCCTTCTGAATTCAAAGAAGATGACTCCAACCAGAGAAAAGTTATCAGTGCGTGGAAAGAAACACAAATATTTAGGGGTCTATAGATTTTTCTTAAATGTCAAAAAAAACTTTTGTGGTTAATCATTCTTTCAGTATTACATTTCTTCAACCGAGTTCCTACAGAAAACACAACACACGTAACGTGTTTCTCACAAAGAAAATGTTATGCCATACCACTGTACAGAAAAAAAATAAAAAAATGGAGCTGATGAGATCTTAAGTTGAAAACTGTTAATATCTCCCTCGTATAGGGTTGCAGTACAAAATAAAATTTTATTAGCGCAAACGTGGAATCCAACAAAGTGGCTGAGCTGCTTGACCTCAGAAATACCTTTATTATAATTCTTAGTATATTAAAAACCGAAGCAACACAAAAAATAATTTTCAAAGCACGAACGCTTACAAACAAAGCATTAACAAATTGCACAGTTTATTCATTAGTTCAATAATGTGGCGGAGCCAACTTCACTCTGGTAGAAAAAATGACTCAATAGTGCCCTAAAACGAATGTGAGTGACCCCGGGCCCAGCTCAATTCCGATGTTTGATATCTTACTGCAATAGTTGATCATGCTATAAACATGATTAAAAAAATGGGCTTGATACATTTTTTATGACATTGTTCACTATCTCTACCCACAGGTGATGAATATGATGTCTGTGCAATCTGTCTGGATGAATATGAAGAGGGTGACAAACTGCGAGTTTTACCTTGTTCACATGGTAGGCTTAAACTGTACACAGACAGTAAAGTCAATAACTGATTATGACATGGTAGTTATTGAAAAATCTCTGAATGATTTATTAGTTGAATATTTTTTCGGTATTTGAGACCTTATTAATCTTTTTGCATGTACCATGACATTGTCATGTATAACATCTGAGAAAAAAGGACATAATAGCATAATGGGATATTCTCTAGATTAATGGAAAAACTATCAACAAAGAAGTCACTTTTTCTATTCTCTGTATCTACTCCGAGATCTGTTACATAACTATTGACTATTGTATAAATAGCTTGATGGTTACAGCCATAGGTTGTAGTTTTTGGTCATATTGGTGCCATGAATGAGTAATTATCTCTTAAAGATTCACTTACTTTACAAGATGAGGTCTAACTGTAGGTAATAAATGATTAGTTTATGCTTACTTTTCATCTAAAATATGGTTTTATTGAATGCCTGAAGTTATTGAATATCAAGAAGAATTAAAGACAAAAAGAAAATGTACAGTATTGGAAACTTTTTCTTTTTCTTTCTTCAGCATATCACTCCAAGTGTGTGGATCCTTGGCTTACCCAGACAAAGAAGACATGTCCCGTATGCAAACAACGTGTCACAAAGCCAAATTCAGAGTACTCTGAGTCTGAGACTGAGGAGGAACGAGAACGAGGTGGAGAGGAGGAGCGTGATGCTGACACAGAACGTACTCCCCTGCTTCGCCCTTCCAACCCAGGCTCCCCGTCTGTAAGTCCAGGACCATACTCTGCAACCATCACTACGGTAACCACCGCCCAGTGTTTAGCCTCACCTGCCCACTGCGACTCCCCAATCCTGGAATCCGAAGGCTACTACTCTCCCCATGAGGACTCAGGCTCTGACACGGAAGAGGAGGGGGAGGACACGAACCCCTCAGAAGACGACACAGTCCATCTTATTGGTAGAGGTGCACTGGGGGTTTGAGGACCTACTATGAGGTGTGATTCAATATCTTAGCGCTCGCTGAAAATGCTCAGCCCTACTACAAGATGTGTATTTATTACACTAAAGATTAAACACAGTTGGTGAACTTTAGGCTACAAGAGTAATCTTAGCCATATACATTTTTAGACTAGGGTTTAAAATACTTGTCACTTTAGTGAGAAACACAGTTTGTACATTAAATTAACAGACTACTTATTGTATCAAAGACTATGTCATATGCGTGTTGGTGTAAATAGCATTTTAGTATGTTGTGATATTAATGGCTCAGTTTTAGTTCCCAAATCAAACTAATGACTAAATGCCAGGATGTCACAATATATTTGCAAATGATAAAAATGTTTAGGTCCCATATACTGAAGTTGGAGACACTTTTAAACTTTTCTAACTACTGAATACTACTTATTTTAAGGAACACAGCAGAGCTGTCAAGCTCATCTTAATCATTACCATTCTCATTACTTGTAGATCAAAGAACAAACTTATTGTCATTGAAAAGATGTATAATTGTCACAAATCATTATATTTCCAACCTTAACTAAAATATCTAGTTTTGTTTAGTAGATGTAAATGCAAAAAAAACAAAGTGCCTTTTTTAGTTTTACCAGACTGCTGTAAAAGAAGTAGTCTATTAATACAAAAATGTGTTCAATTTACACATCCTCCTTTTGGTTTGCATTATTTAATTGGAATGACACTATCCGTTTTTGTATGTATTCCTACCTAAAAGTAAGAGTGTGCTAAATTGTGGACACAAAACAAATGAAACATATGTTGTTGAGGTTTAGATTAGTGTGTCTTCTTTTTCTTTTTTCTTGTTTTGGTCCCAACTATTAGAAAGGCTAGATGTTGATAGAGAATACCTTTACTATATGCAACTTTTAAAAACCTTTCCAAACACTTCTTTCTATAAAGGTTTAAAACACTTCATTGTCATTTGAGCATCTGTTGGGAACTTTTTATAGCACATTGTAATGTCTATTGGAGACTGAAAAAAATCACAGTTCAAATCAGTCCTCTTCTAGTCTCAACATTTAAACACAATATTTAACACATTGTTTATTCATAACTGACAAACTGCTTTATTGCATGAGAAGGTGTCTCACTAAGAGAGAGAGGCCAATACTTGGAGTATAGTCGTTGATTGTGTTAGCGGTATGCAGTGACATAAATCATTTATAGATAAACTGCCTCTAGTTCTCTTAAAGCATTGCAAGAATGTTACGAATACTTTTTTCTGCTGCTTTTATTATTATAACGGTTATGGAAGGTGTGGCCAATAGAGCAAAGCTAAGATAGAAATGTGAAGTTATTCGAATTAATTAGATACATTTTTTTTAATATATTTTGCATAAACAGGAAAAAAAGGTAAATAAAAATATTTCATAAGGATATTCGACAAGTCCAAAATCACTTTGCTTTTTGACATTTTCATGTAAGGGCGTACAGCTCTGTCTAATGAAGTTTAATTAAAGGTTAGTAGACATACCAATATTCTGGAATGGAATAATATATATTTAGCTTGAAAATGTAGCAGCCTTTTATAGTTTTGGTCCTCTTGCTTTAAAGCGTTTTTTTTACAATTACTGTACATAACACGACTAGGGGGTAGTTAGAATGTCTTATTCCCTGTTCTGCTTTCTGTACTCGTTGTAAACCAAGGAACATTATGTATTTTATGTATGATCATACTTCTAAAGACATGTCCTGTTTGATATGTTCTTTACTTAAAAGAGGAAGGTTAACCTTTTGTACTATGCCACTAATGTTATTTTTATTTCATGGGGCAAAACTTCCTTTTACCATAGGTGTGCAATACATTTTTTTTTATGTAACCCCATTATTAGTTTCTACTACTCAACCTTTTATTAAATCGTTGTAGACAAAGATGATCTTTATTTGCTGCTGATTATAAATCTCATTATTTAAATATAAAACTGCATTTTTAACCATAAAAAAAAATAATCTTCAATGAAAATGCTTGTTTGCAATAATAATGTTGCCTAACAAGGCTGATTCGCACGGAAGCGACTTTTCGCTTTCCAATAATTTGCATAGAACAAACAACTTATTGTACATAATGGTCCCTATCTATGCCGGCATTATTTAAGTGCATTAGTTTTCAATTAAAAGGCTCCCTCATTGGAAAAGCAATGAATTAAAAGTCAATATCCTTCATTTACATTAACGGTTTGGTAAAAAAAATCACTCCGAACTACACCTAATTTAGTTACTTTAATATTTACAAAACGAATATAGACAAAACGATCTATGAAAGTGTACATGTTCTTTTTTAGATGGGTGGGGGTGGGGGCATTTGCTTAAACCTGTGTAAATGTTAATAAATTACAATTTATACCTATAAAAGTGGTCTGGTCTTGTCAATTGTTGTTAAAATGAAGATGGCATTGTAAAGCAGCAATATTTAGTGACTAAGTTCTTCAGATTAAGCTGAGCTGGCCAAAGTCCTGCCGCTTTTAAGAAGGTTACATGTGTGGAAATTGTTCATTTGAGAAAGGTTAAGAACTAGACACAGTTTAATTTATATTGTTCAAGTCTTGAATTTGTATGACTTGTTTCCAAAAGGCTCAGTGGACACACGGCCACTGTTGTTGATCTCATTTGGCAACCTCTTGAACATGAGCTTACATTTTATCACAGAGGACCATACTGATTTTGGTAGTTTGACACACTGAGCAGCTATTGATTCTGCTCTGTCTGGTTTGCCTAAAGTGATATGCAAATATGTTTTTAATCAGGACAGGGACACTGTAAGGACTCACTTTGAGAGGGGAACAACTCCTTGTCCCTAAATCAGGTGACCAGACAAAAACTCAAGGGACACTGATGATCTTGTCAGTAAATGCAGTAGTCTAACCCCCATATGTACCCAGTCCACTGTACATAGCCACAGTACAACATGTTTGAGCCTATTCGTAGAAACCGCGTTAAAAATGAACTATTAGTAGTTTAGAAAGTTCTAGCTGAATACAACACTAACACTGAGAATTATTTGCATTGTATTTATTTGTACGAGGGTAACTAAGGCCATGTGTTTTATCCATCATTGTCTTCGTTATCTAACTAAAAACAACTAAACAAACTAGACATATTTACATTGTCAAAATATTTACAGTGTAATTTTGAAGATTGATTTAAAACAAAAACACTTAAACTGTCATATCCTCCAACAAAACCTGAAGTAAAACAAAGTGCTATTATTATTTTTTTATAATACTATGAGAACATATTGAATCTAAACTATTGGAAAATCAACCTAAATCAAATGTCAATGCAGTTTTAGCTTAAACTGATTTCTACACCAAGTGTTTGTTAGCAATTACAGAACGTATTTTCACACTTGTTTTTTCAGTGGTAAATGAAGCTATGAAATTAAAACATTGTTTTTTTAATTACCTAACCCCATTCCATTTTGGTTTCAGGCACCATATTCAATAGTGCCTTGCAACTGAAAAGCCTGAAGTAAGGCTTACTTGAAAACCCTAACTTCTCAATCATCTCATTGACCTTTAAATCTTTCAATGTAGCATTATGCTTCCCTCCCAAGTTTCTCTGATATGAATGAGGTTTTTAAAAGTGAATCATTTTTGGTTGAGCAAATGTGTAGCCATTTTTTTTATCTAGACCATCAGTTTGATTGTAAACCACTTACTCCAAGATTAGAACCTTAATTCTCAATTTGTGGGGTTATCCAGTGTGCTAATTATTATATGATTAGTCATACAGAATTAACCAAATAATATGCAATATGTATGTATTGAAGCAACAGCTGGGAGCAAAAAAATCAGATGCCAGTTAAAAATACAATGACATCAAATTCACAGGTTGAAAAAAAAATTCCTGTGGATTGTTTCCCAATAATGGGGAGTTTTACAAGAAAGATGAAGAAATTAAAAAGCAAAAAATATTGCGCACATATACAAATCCAATGCCATCTATAGGTAAAGCCTAAAGAGAAACCTGAACATTGCCTTTAATGTATGGTCATGGCCATGCAGTGGGCATCATTAAAAGGTTTTTGCAGATCTAATGCCAACCATCATGAATTCATATTGCACAAAGGTTTCTTTTTCACAAGTACTGCTTTAAATACGGCCTCCGTAAGCTTAGACCAAACAGCTCTTAATAGTTGCTAATTACACTCTAAAGGCAGCCTTGAATGGCAGGCTTAGTTAAAATCTTTTCAACTCTCATTCAGTAGGGCTCCCATCCATTCTGCTGTTAATCCTTTGCATGCATTATTACTTATACACATTTAATTCTCTACATTTTACATCATGCCTCTTTTGGAATACGCTAATTACCCACTATTCAATTGAAATGAGACCTACTCTATTATTGTCACGTCATCTTGATCTCAGGAAATTATTTTAGCAAATGATGTTTCAGGCTTATTTGGAACAAAAGCTTTGTTAAAGGTATGTCGATTCAATGAAAAATAATAAATGGACTGGCAAACATGGAATTATAACAAAAAATAGCGGAGGACTAAGGCTTGGAAAGGTGATTTAACTTTCACCTAACGTGTGAATGACATCACCTCGCTGAAGCAATATAAACCTCATAGAGAATATATTGATGACACTTCCAATTCTTCATCTCTATACCTGTTACCCATACCACCAATAAAAAATATGCTATGGAAAGATGTTCTTATTGTCTGTTACAAATATATAGCTAGGTGTTGACTTGTGGAGCATAAGTTTTTTATAATTTGAGGCAAAGATGTTACGG
Organism: Galaxias rostratus; assembly: GCA_036024795.1. Taxonomy (NCBI): domain Eukaryota; kingdom Metazoa; phylum Chordata; class Actinopteri; order Galaxiiformes; family Galaxiidae; genus Galaxias; species Galaxias rostratus. The sequence continues at coordinate 6,110 of JAVQJS010021608.1, read as the reverse complement.
TCAATGCCTATTCTGCCCAATTCTGTCTCTCTGGCATCACTTTTGCTAATTTTACTGGTCTCTTCAACTGTTTTGCTTGATTCCAAAGATTTCCGTGAAGGACTGAACAATAAGGTAAGCCGCGATGTACCTGTCCTTGTAGCAAAACGCTATTGGTGTAAGGAATTATATAGAGATTATGTGTGAATTGTATTTTGTATTTAATTTGAATACATATTTTAGTTTTGAAACATGTTAATACTTACAGCACTTGGTTTATATTTGATTCTATTAATTAAACATTTCCTACTGCTAAACAGCATTACCTCAACTGATTTATGTTATGAAAATGAAAAAGGAGTTAAAAGTTAGAAAAGGTTGTGATTCATGATTGGATTCATCCAATCATCTGGCATGATTCCATAATTTTAATGGAATATTCACACTACGGGCTTAAGACTATTCCGTAGTTTTATGACGAACTGGTGAAAACACCAACCTCCTTCATATTAACTTAATGCACATTTCACAACAAAAAACTAAATTATTCATCTGCATTTTTATTAGTATATCAAGGTACTAGAAGAATTTTGTGAGCATGGTTAATGTATATTTCTGTTATCCATAGAATAACCCTTTTGACTGGCACATTAACTCCATCTTCAAACCTGAAGCAAGTGAAGGATCAGCTGATGGGTTGCAATTTGGATCTAGAGATATCCGCAGTTTATCAATTAATGAAGAACCAGAGCATACAATGGAACGTGGGGCTCAACCTACACTTGTATGGCCGCGACTTCTCCTAGACTATATGGGTCAACAACATAGGTTCAGGGGAAGAACAAAGAAAAGCGTAAAAAAGCTGTTTGTCTGGCATTTGGATGGAAAGGATGAAAATAAAGTTATTGAGTGAAAATGTTGCGGAAAATGGAGCTCATTAACATGGAGCTCACTACAACTCTCCACTCCTCTACACACACACGTTTTTCTTTTCGATGTTGTTATAGCACTTACGGCAGGCTTTTTTCACATGTTTGTGGTGTTTATTTTTTCATGTGACAGTTGCTGTGAAATGACCAAGACGAGATGTAAGAACATGACCCTGCTTGTATTATATACCACTGTCAATAGTTGAATATCATGTTTTGGGATGTCTTAAGACAGCTTTAATAAACAAAATCAAATCTTTGCTACCTTGTTTTTATTGTTTTATTAATGTACATAATTATTAGAAAGATTAAGGCCTCCTAAAATAAATCTAATTAAAAAAACGTCTAATGTCTATGTTTTCTATATCCAGGCATTTTGTTCTTTATAAGTTATGGATGAATATATCCAGACCGAATAATATTTCAATAAAGTAGACTTTTCAAAAGTAAATTCGAGGCTCTTTTCAGGTGCACTGTCAAAGATTTTCCATTTTGCGTCTGTTGTGAATAAAAAGCCTCAGGATTTGCACAAATTCAAAACACTAGATATAGATGTTTTTTAAAGCATTTTTTAACGTTTGCATTGTACTATGTATATAATCAGAATAAGTCAATAGAATTAGAAAGTAAACTCAACAGCAAAGCTTCAAAGCTTGTATGCATCTCCGAAGTACTAGGGAGAAATAGACAAGCATGGATCGAATCAAACTCTGATTTGGCAAATCTGAATGTGGCGCAGGAACAGTTATCTCTAGTCCTAAAAACACTGTCCTTGTAAGATCACCGGCCAAATTATGAATCTTGTTTTAAGCCAATGTATGTCACTTTTTAAGATGTATTCTTATATTTTGCTGTTACATCAAAACACAAACGTTGTATTTTTTCTGCTTATTGCCAAGGAGGAAGGGTGTTTCTTTAAAGGGGCCCTATTATGCTAATATTCAGGTTCATACCTTTATTAAGGAGTTCTACTAGAGTAAGTTTCAGCATTTAAATGTTCACTAAACAATTTTTGTGTCAAACTGCCTTGATCGGAAGCACCTTTATTTACTCTCTGCTAGAATCACTCCGTTTTACGAACGGTTACAACACTTGTAACTCAACCAATAATTTTGTGTTTTTTCGTGCTATAACATTTCTACTTTTATTGTGTCTGTGTAGGATGCAGCTGCCACAGATAATGGTGTGGAGGAAGCTGTGGTGGTCAGGGGCACCGTCAATGAGGAGGTAGACTACATCATTCTGAAAGGGCAGCGATCTAAAATAGGCCTCGGAATTTCCGATAAAAAAGCTGCAGAAAATATGCAATCCTAAACGTTGAATGTTGTAGATTTAATTGGTGTCTTTTGCCTTTCCTGATATGTCATGAAAGCTTCTTAATCTAGAAAGGTATAAAGTATCCTTTTTACATAGCTTACTTATAAAAGAAATTATATACTTTTAGTGGAAACTCAGACCTCTAAATCAACAGCAGAAAGAAATAGATTTCATCCACTGTTGTGCTAGTTACTTGAAATTTGTATGTAGTTAGTTATTTGCAACCTATTTAAAAAGTAATTCAGTTACTTCAGTTCAGTGACTCCCCTAAAAAGCAATGGTTCCTGGAGATAATGCATTTTGAGTTACTTAATTTAATTAATAACTCTTTGAAATTGGTCTTGTTAAAGCTTCACTTTTTTACCCCAAACCGCTAACTTGTGGTGGTTCTGTGGTACGTTGTATCAAAATATACACTCACTGGCCGCTTTATTAGGTACACCTGTTCAACTGCTCGTTGACGCAAATTTCTAATTAGCCAATCACATGGTAGCATTTATTGCATTTAGGCATGTAGAAACAAAGCACCAGAATGGGGAAGAACACTGATTTAGTGATTTTGAATGTAACATGGATGTTAGTGCCAGACGGGCTGGTCTGAGAATTTAAAATACTGAGATTTTCACGCGAGAGAGAATTGTCAGAACAAAAAAAGAAAATATCAAGTTCTCTGGGCAAATAAGTCCTGTTTATGCCAGAGAAGTAATAAATCACAAACACTATACAGACGCAACTCTCACTCCAGTTATATATGGACTGGATGGCTCATATAAACGGCCCAGGTATCCCATACTCCGGCAGTAGCCCCCACAGGACTCGGCAGGGGACACAGTCGTAGGCCTTCTCCAGGTCCCCAACCTCCCCAGGATGCATAAGAAGTTCTTCCGGAGGTGTGAGTTGAAAACCTTCCGGACACGGTCCTCCACCAGGCTTTCCCAATTCACCCCCGCGACACGTTTAGGTTTACTGGGTATGTCCAGCAGTCTCCCTCACCATCAGATCTAACTCAAAACCAGGTGGTAATCAGCTGACAGCTCTGCTCCTCTCTCCACCCGAGTGTCCAAGACTTATAACCGCAGGTCTGAAGATACAACCACAAAGTCTATCATTGATCTGCAGCCTAGGGTGCTCTGGTACCAGGTACACTTATGAACATCCCTATGCTCGAACATGGTGTTCGATACAGACAATCCATATCTAGCACAGAAGTCCAACAACAACACACCACTCTGGTTCAAATTGGGCAGGCCATTCCTCCCAGTCACCCCTCTACAGGTTTATCCATCGTCACCCACATGGGCGTTGAAGTTCCCCAGCAGAACTATAGAATCTCTAGATGGAACTCTTTCCGGGACCCACCCAGCGACTCAAAGAAAGCCAGATACCATTTGGTGCACAAACCCAAACAACAGTCAGAGCCTTCCCCCAGCAACTCGCAGTCCCAAAAAGGCGACCCTCTCATTCCGCAGGGCAAACTCCAATACAGCAGGGCCCAGCCAGTGAATCGTAAGAATCCCCACACTTGCCCGGCGCCTTTCACCCAGGACGACTCTGGAAAAGACAAGAGTCCAGCCCCTCTCCAAGACTTGGGTTCCAGAACCAGAGTTATGCATCGAGGCGAGCCCAACTAAGTCTAGTTGGTACTACTACACCTCCTGTACAAGCTCCGGTTCCTTTCCCACCAGAGAGGTTATATTCCACGTCCCTAGAATCAGGCGTCAAGAGTTTTACTTGTCAAGTGCACAGTATAATAGGGGATCAGTCTGAGCAAAGAAATTCTTATGACATGGCAGGAAGCAACTACGTAGAACAGAGCCAAAATATCCATACCAGAAATATCAATAATATAAAAAGTGACTAAGATATACATCATATGTACAGACACGACTAGGTCCCCGCCTATGCATGCCACCCGATTGGCATTGCCGGCGACTCAGATGTCTATACTTGTAGGTGGTGGGACCACAGGGTGGCGGCTCCATGTTGTTTCTTTGGGCTGTGCCTGACCGGGCCCCTTGGGTCAAGGCCCAGCCACCAGACGCTCGCCCAAAAGCATCTCCCACGGGTCTGGCTCAAGGGGATAGCCAAGGTTTTACTCTTCCGGGTGAGGTGCCATAGCGCCTTAGGTTCCGCTTCATTGAGGCTTTTCTGAAAAAAATTTCGACTGACATTAGTCACGTTTCTTCCACAGTTATAAGAGCCATTGTTATCTCCCACTATGGCACACAGCCCTCCTTTCAAATCACTGCCATCTTTCAAGACAACTCCACATGATCTCTTATCGATGGACTAAAGACATGCCCAAATCTCCTGAAATTCGGTTCTCTGCACAAAAGCACGAGTTGCATATTATCAATATTTTATCTGTGTCGTGAAAATATATCACATAGGGTTAAATAAGCAGCAATAACCTTGAGTATTTTTTCCCACAACCCAAATGGAGTTACCACCTCAAAAGCATCTAAATAGAGCAGCAATCCTACTGATAAATCTGGTTCAGATCAATATCTGTTCCATCCCGAATATCTTACAAAAATGTACTTTGACACAAGAGTATATGTGCTGATACTGTCTACTGAATCATTTACTGTCAAATATTGCAAGGAGTGTCGATTTTATAGGGAACTATTGGGCAAAGACATCGTTTCAAAAGTCATTTGAGCCTACGGCTAAATTCTGATATCTTAGTCCGTTTGGGAGGGTTCCTGATTTAGTGAAATGACCCGGAAGTATCCAAGTGGCAGCCAGTCTAAACACTCTCAGGATCGCGAGACTAAGGTTCGTAAAACAGCACATGCGCAGTAATGTAGGTAAAACCCAGATAGAAAACAATTGGTATTTTTCAAGCTAACAAACAGACTGAGAAGATTTGTAAACAAAAATAGCTTGCAGAAAACCTGTTTAGTTTGATCGCTGTTCTGTATATTGGTAAGTGGTCGTTTACAAATGTAACGTTTCTTTTTCGTAACTGCAAGATATAGCACTTGCTGGAGGGTAAACTTGCGCGAATTTGTCAAGAACCCAAGCTAAGTTAACCTAGCCTGGGTCACTGTATGGGTGGCATGAATTAATTTACATGTCATGATGGAGACTGAAATTTCGAGAATGAGTATGATTTACACGAATCTTGAGTATCCTGGTGGGAAAGCAAATACATGTAAGTCTTTAGTTAAACTTAACGCCATTTACCCACGAGCTGAAAAATGGGCTAGCTAGCCAGCTGGTGTCACAATCAACCTCGGAACCCAGGTCGATGTTTTACTAAACACTTTTCCTTCCACCAGCAGACGGGTGTGACTAAAATCTTGCCTACTTACAGTTTTTACTAGAACCCTTCATATCAAAAGGTACACGTTCTGCAAACATGGTGGCTGTCTTCAAATTGAAGGAACACATGTACCGTTAAGTATCTGAGTTGAATGTAGTTCAAGTTTGAGTTGTCAAGCATTGGATACATTAATGCCACACAACAAATTCAGAAAACTATTTAAAACTACTAGAATTATTGTACTGGATCCTATCCCAGCCGACTTCGGGCGAGAGGCGGGGTACACCCTGGACAGATTGCCAGTCCAACGCAGGCCTGTGAAGGAAATATATGCAGGAGAATTTATAAATTTTTTGCAAAAGACAATCGCGGATTTTGCTAACCGAATCCGACTGCGTTTACATTAGAGGAAGGCCATGTAATTATGCGACATTGGATGTTTGCTGTGTCAATACCCATAGTATTATACTGTATAATCAATTATAGTTAAACTGTCAATTTAAATGTTCCCTGCCGAACAGAATTGTGGAACGGCATTATCACGTAATGAGATTTGGACCAAATATCTATCTGCAAAGGTAAAATCTAAATACACAAACAAAGAAGATTACCCAAAA
>JAVQJS010021597.1:0-11043 GCA_036024795.1 Galaxias rostratus | reverse complement strand
AAGTCCACACTCTTCTGGGTTGGTGTTTTTTGGGTGGGCTCTCAAATTTTGAATTATCAAACACTATAGAGGTGAGAGAGAGAGAGAGAGAGAGAGAGCGAGAGAGAGAGGGAGAGAAAAAGGAGAGAGAAAAAGAGAGAGATAATCTGATTATATTGGAATGTTGTAGAAAGAAATTAAGTTAAAGGAGGCAACCTTCCTAACCTTTGAGGGATTGGGCATTGAAGTCATCTGATGCCATGAACAACCAGAAGCACAATGAATAAAAAACACATAAAATTCAGCGTACTCTCAGTCCCTCCATCCAAGGCCCAGTCCAAACGAGCCCTGTCCCCGCCTGTCAACAACTATTAGGATAAGCAGTACAAAAAAGTTATTTAACTATTATTATTATTATAATTATTATTATTGCATGTTTGGGGTCCTATCTCCGTTCCTGTGTTTGTCTTCACTGGCAGAGCAAATTTTGAACAGATTGATGCTTCGTTGACGTACACAGTTAAAATGAAAATAAAGAATGGAGCTATTTATGATTCTTGGCAACAACACTTCACGTTTAATTGAGATTGTTAAGATTGTTGACGTAGTTTCAAGTAGTCAGGCTGACAGTGGATGTATTGGGTGTGATTTTTTCCATGACTAACTACCAGACTTCCAGTTTTGTGGTGAGAGAATGCATATGCTGTGCATCCTCGCAATATATAGTATATACATATATACATTTATATATGTTCATATCTGCAACCACCTCAATGTCCAACCCAACCCTACATCCTTGCACTCTTCAGAATTCCACACGCTGGGGGTTATTCTCAATTGATCCCACATGAAATTAGTCACCAAAATGGATTTCTACCACCCCAAAAACATCAAAAGTCACCTTGTCACCTTGTATCTTGACTACAGCAATGGAGTTCTATTTGGGGTGACCAGCAAAGCCCTGGATAGGCTCCAGGATGTTCAGAATTCAGATGACAGTGTCCTCACACACACAGCAACCCCTGGCTGCACATCACTCAGCACACACTTATTTACCTACTCTCCAGCCAAGTCCTGTGTCGCTTATTCATTGCTGAAGCGTACCCATTATTTCAAACCTATCACTGACTGATTTGTTTCACTAGTAATTTTTTTATTTGATTCTCTATTATTTTTTTTATGTAAATTCTTTTTACTATTAAGCTTACTTTTATTTGAAAAATGTCCTCACACATTGAAATGATTATTTGCATTAATATTACCAATCCCAGACAGTGTTGATCCCAACCCAAGCCCAATATCAGCCCAGGTGGTGTTTATTACTAAGCTATTAGTCTAACATGAAATATATATATATATATCGTATCATATCATGTTAGACAGTGGTTGTAAATTATACACACCTGCTGTAAGTCAGCATCATGAATAATTGAACAAAGAAAATTTTCCAATACTTTATGGCTTTTTTTAAGCAAAAGTCAAAGTTCTCCATCTAGTGGTAAAATATGCCATATCTATCAATGCAATCTTTTTTGGTGGTGTTAATTTATAATTTATGATGATTTTATTTTTAATGATATACTGTTGTCACTTAATATTTACACCTGATAAAACTGGGCACCATCTTTTCCCTTCAAACTGAGTATTTTTTGGAGAACTAGTCTTTTCCTCCTTTTTCTAAATATACATCAATACATCTGTGCAATAGGGAAGTATTGCCTCACCACAGTCTGGGGGACTTTAAGTATTAACCGAACCAGGAAACTGTGTGAGTCTGTGTGATGGCTGCAATAGTAACTCTTCTCTTAACCTTCTCCACTCTGTCCTTTTTGACAGGTGAATTTCCATGTCTCTTACTTCTAATGTATACAGTGATTTAGGCTGCAGCCTGGAACAAGTACTGGGGCTTTCTTGTAATATAGCTATTTAGCATTGTTGGTGTGCTTGTGTGTCTCCCAATCCTGCAGAGTGTGTGTCAGGCTACATAGAGACGGTGGTAGGAGTGGCTGGCCGGAGAGTGACCCTACCCTGCAGAACTACTTCTGTGAAGGAGAGAAAAACAGAGGTGTGCTGGGGGAAAGGTGACCCTTCTCTCTTCACCTGTCACAACACGATTCTTGCCACAGACGGAACCAGAGTGACACACAGGAGTTCAATCAGGTAATGGGGCTGGCTGGCTTAACAAGTGACTGGGCGGCAAGAAGGCTGACCAACGGGATATTTGGAGGGACAGATAAATGGATGAACCAACAACTAGATTGATAGAATGATAGATTCAAGGAAGAATTCATTTTTCCTTTGTCACCAGGTATGGGTTTAATTCAGGGCAGCAGAGCGGCGACGTGTCTCTATCCATCCACAGTTCCAGAGAGACGGATGCGGGGTTCTACCACTGTCGGATCCTTATACCGGGCTTGTTCAACGACCAGATCAGCACCGTACACCTCATACTCATGTCTGGTAGGAACTATAGGAATACCAATTCTATGACAGAATGTGTGGGAGTCTACTTTCCCATACAGGGAGAATGTCTAATTATAGACAAAATCTCACTGTCGATGGAAATGTTTCTCCATTCAAATTTTTATTTAGTACAGGTTTTGGCTTAATCCCTGTACGACAAACCGGGCTTGTGTGTTTTACCCCTCAACTCTCTACTGTGGTAGATGAGTGACAATGTTCCTCGTTACTTGGAGACACTTATGCATGTTGTCATTTAGAAACCCAATGACAATAAAATTAAAAGTACCATGTCTGAGTGGCAGCCTTGCGATGGACTGGCGATCTGTCCAGGGTGTACCCTGCCTCTCGACTGAAGTCAGCTGGGATAGGCTCCAGCTCCCCGTGACCCTGCATAGGATAAGCGGTTCTGATAATGGATGGATGGATGTCTGAGTGGCAGAGTTGCATGTTGCAGCAAAAATATTTTAGAAATGTTATACTCGAGACGACGGGTCTTTCAACTTAGAGCAGAGTATCACGCATATCGCAACTACCAACATGAACAAAAAACTGGACTTAGAAGTCTGAGCCAGAAAACACCTTGGTCAACCACCAACTGTGCATGTGACATTTACTGTTTATTCTCCTTCCTGTCATTCAGCACCAACGGTTTATGCCATGGCAGCCACAGCAAACCCTCAGCCTGTCAAACGTACAACACAGTTGAAGCACGTCACATACAGATTCAGGCCAAGGTCTGTTTTCCGGCACATTGAATATACATCTGAGACCCCTCACACAATCCCTAAAACCACTGTGTTGGAGAAAACAACAGGTATGTAACATCTAATTACAATCGATATTCGTTATTATTAATAACGATGTCGCCAGTTTGTTTTGCATAACTTGTTATGTTATGATAAACAAAAGAAAATGCTAATTAAACTTACATTACTGTGCAAATGTTTGAAACAGATGTCTTTAAGTTAGATGAAAAAATATATGTATAATTGTTAATTATTTCTTTTATATCAATTCATGAAATTCAAGGTGAGAAAAAGCAAATTTGTATCAAATCAACATTTGTGGTGTGACCACCCTTTGCCTTCAAAACAGCATCTCCTCCCTATAACTTATACACTGTACTGTAGATTTTTGTATTGTTGTTATTTGTCTGTATTATGTTCCATATTAAGCCCAGCACAAAAAGAAAGTTTCAATGAAGATACCTTTGTATTTGTCATTGCAGCAGGTGAAGTCACTGCAGACTCTAGCATCATCAGACCCAGGGCAGTACGGGTCAGAAGTACTGAGGTATCACTGCACTCAACAGACATTCAAGTCACAAAACAACCAATTTGGCAATAAAATGGAAGCATGGCTTCTTTTGCAACGGCTCCCTGTTGTTCATTTCAGGAAACTCAACAAAAGGTGGAGGACAGGGTAATGGGGGCAAGCAAACTGTCGTTACAGCAAATTGTAGATTGCACATAATGCACGCATAGCTTGCCAGAATTTATATGCACATCAATAGTCTGCCATAGTAAAGCAAATAGGATGTGATTATAAAGGGTCACATCTGATGACTCAGCGTTTCCTGAGTGAACTACTGTGGTCTTAATAAACTGTTTAACCATGCCAGACCACAGCAGACACATCATATTTTAAATTATTAATTGACGTCATGGTTTAGTGTCTCTCTTAACAATATATTCAGATATTCAGGCTTGCTTATGCAAGGTGTGTGTGTGTGTGTGTGTGTGTGTGTGTGTTTGCACTTGCGCATGTTCTTGTGTGTGTGTGTGTGTGTGTGTGTATGTGTGTGAGTGTGTGTGTGTGTGTGTGCGTGTGTACCTGTGTGCGTGTGTGTGTGTGTATGTTTGTGTGTGTGTGTGTGTGTGTGTGTGTGTGTGTGTGTGTGTGTGAGTGTGTGTGTGTGTTTGTGTGGGTGTGCGCGCATTGTCTAGGAGCCGGTATTTTACCAGGATTCTCTTGAGAGTCTGCAAAACTACGTTGGAAACACTGTCCGATTGTCCGCCATCATCTTTATTCCTGGCTTACTCCTGGCTGTTTTTCACAGTGAGTAATCATATGCTTAGAAACAGTCAAGGGAACTGACATCAGTCAGATAATAAATGATCCAGTTAGATCAAAATCCTCTTGCTCCTTGTTAAAGTTTTATTAAATGATTAGTGTAATCAACGTGAATCAACAAGCATGTAACATTTTCCTTCCTTTTAGGCTCTGTAATTATAACTTCTTAAAATGAATCTTCTTCAGAAACTGTCCAGGTCCAATCAAGTATTTTTCTATTTGTGTTGGGGTGCCCAGACAGACCTCACTTCTGCTGTCCTTCTAAATGTGTCACCCAACTGATTTGCTGTGTATACCATTCTCAGCGAATGAGCACACATGTTGAAGAATAACTTGAATTAGTTTTTGAAACAGTGGAAGTAAGAGAAACAGTAAGCAGGGTCGTTCTCTCTTTCTGCTGATTCAAGGGGAAAGAAACGGCTAGTTTCACATCACTTTCTTGTCTTTCATTACGACACACCCAGACTGAAAATGAGCACAACCATCTACGGAGATATTTTATGACATATTCGTGTTTGTGTGATTTCTTAAGGACAGAGGACCAGAAAACCAGGTTATTCTTCCAGCTTCCAAAACTACAGTGTGCCTGACGAGACCTTCCTATAAAAATCAGAAAAGCAGTCACTCACTGAGCCACTAGTTGAAAGTTGTTTTTATGCCATTAAAATAAACAAAAAGGATTCTGTGTTGCATTGTAATTTTCATTGTTTTCTTTGTAATTTACACATTGTAATAATATTGGGCTAATTTATTGTTAAAAATAGTGTTATTTGGCTAAGAGCAAAAACATTAGATAACATTTCAAACACTACCAAGGCACCCTGATAATAACACATTTTATCTTATATATTGCTAATATGTTGACGGATTTTTTTTTGGTAGGCTTGCTTGCCCTTGCTTTCCTACATATGCCAGATACAAAAGTCAGGTAGTAAAATCCAGTTTACAAAATACAAGATGTTATAAATCTCACATGTATTGTACAATATATTATAAAACTTGATCGATGCCGTGTGCACTTTCGTCTATGTTTATGTGCATTAGCACATCTTCTACAGTCTGAAAAATATGTAGTTAAAATAAAGGTTTGCATTTGCATGTTGTAAAAGGAAGTTATATTTCTTAGAGCACATTTCCCTAGAAAGGATAGAAGATAGATTGATAGAAGATAGAATATTTGCATTGTCCACAAAACCAGCTTTTCAATTCAAGCAACAGGTAAGGTAAGACTGAAAATGATCAAATTAATGACTATAACTGTGAAGAAAGTCTATGATTATGTAAAATGAATGAAGTGGTGTAAATTGAGGAAATTAAACCAATGAAGAAAAAGACAATGGGAAGGTCACAGGAAGATGTTAGAAACAGATGCTTAAACAAATGTGAGAAAAGGGAAGTCATGAAAAAACAACATAGAAATTTAGAAAAGGTCACATGACTCAATGTGTCTCACTTGTTCTATTATTCTATGAGTCATTCGATAGATTTGCAAAAGATTGGAAGATCATGTGCAAATCACTTAAACATGACTATGTATAGTTTACTTTGGCTATTGCTCTGTCTGCTAACAGGTACACGTTTTAATAATCATATTTATTGTAGTCACTGTTATTTTGTAGATTTACCATTACTAGCGGTCTTTGCTTGTGTCTTCTCACGATGTGACAAAAATGTATGCTACTTTCTCTTCCCTCTCGACAGTAAGTGATGGCAGCCAAACCACGGTCACTGGGCTGGAGGGACAGACTGTCACTTTGCCGTGTACATATGATAGAAAACGTTATGGACTGGTACCAGTATGCTGGGGAAGATCCACATTACCCAACAGTGGCTGTAACAATATCATCATTGAAACTGATGGAACTGTGGTAACATCAAGAGCTTCGGCTCGATACCAGATATCGAGAACTGGCCTCGGGGATGTTTCTCTAACTATACAGGAGGCTACGGAGAAAGACTCAGGACCATATGGATGCAGAGTCCAAATACCTGGGTGGTTCAATGATATAAAGACACATGTTACTCTGAACATTCGAAAAGGTAAAATATGGAGAAGATTCTCGTAATATTTAGCAATTCAGTTTAGGGTTTGTTGAAATTGTGTTATTTTATATGAGCCTTCGTTGGAAGATAAAAGAACAGTAAAACATATGCCCCACACACAGTTACCCACTGAGAGTGGGCATGTAAAAGAGGAAAATACAATGTCACTGAGACACTAGTCAAACTAACAGTTTGAGTATTTTACCATAGAACATGGGTCAATTAAGCATTGAAAAAGTGAATTTCTTGTTGTTGCAAATTGACTGTAGGAACGTATAATACTGCATGGAGGTTAACAGTGAGAATGACATTTTATTTCAGCCTCTGATCAAACTACATCTAATTTGTTGGACCATGCGACAACTACACCACCGACATACTCAAATCGCACAACAGGTGTTAATCATTATGTTTAAAGCTTTTACTTGTTTTTAATATAAAATATCTTGACATTGAATCATTACTGTACAGCAGTCTAACTACTCTCATTACTAAATGCAGGTCGCATGAATGTGAACTCCACAGAATTTTGGGACACATCCATGCCATACTACAGCCAAGCAGAATCCGTAAACAACTTAAAATGCTATCGTATCCATGAATACAAATCAGACCGTTTTTAACATGTGATGTGGCAATTTGAAAATGCTCTGAGAAATAAATAATTAAGGATTCTGTCAAGTTCAGTTCAATAGGAAACGTGACTTTTAATTCAGTTGAAATATAAAAGAATAAATGTATTCAATGCAACAAGGCAGTGATAGATCATTACGAGGTATCAATAACATGGATTTTGTTTCTCCCTTTACGCTGTTAATAGGAGCAGCAGAGTGGCCAATATATTCCTGTCATACTCATATGTGTCCTGCTGGCCCTGTTGGCCTTGGTGGTTGTGGGACTTGTTGTCAGTATGTACAGACCAGTTTTTATGTTGAACACATTAATTAACCATTCACTTGTTCCTCTCCTCCACATTTGAGCATGTGGAGAAATACGTATACTTAAATGTTCAGTGATTCCATGTACTGTATGTATCATGGTAACTTTAATTATATGTAGGACACGTTATTTGCTCTACAGTAACATTGGCCCTGATATTTTCAAATCACCTGAAGTTATCTTTTCTCATGACAGGGAGGACGTGGAAAGGTCTGAGCAAAGTACAGCAGATGTAAGTGCTTAATGAGTATAAGACGATACTTTGTTTTAACAGACCTATCATGAATCATCACTAACCTTACCGATATGGAAAATAATATTGTCAGACTTCTGCAGATATATTTTTTTCCTGTTAACATTTGATGCACCAAGGAACCATGCAAGCCTTTTTTCACTTCTCATATTGAAACTATGACTAATAGGCTGTACATTAGAATTACCGCCTGTCACTGAAGTAAAATCTCACGGTTGGATTCCTGCTGATGTCAGTTAAGTTCGAGCGAGTGGTTCACACTTATTGTAATATGGTTAGAGATATCCAACACTTCGCATAAATAGCATGCCTTGGGCCAGCATGAATTTGCATGAGTAAATGTCGTCTCAAGGAGTTGTCTCCTAAGTCTTGCTTCAACGTAAGAAAGCCTGGGTACCCCCACACGTGTAACTGCAGTTTCTCCCCTCCTACAGCCCCTTGCGCTCATTTAGTTTCATGCAAGGCCGACCTTCAGTCTCCAGTCTGGCTCAAAGCAGAGAAGTGGTGCTGAACATCTACCAGATAGAAGGAGAAGATGACTATGAAGACTGCCCTTGAACACTGGAACCTGGTATCTTACCAACTAACAAACTCAATCTGACAGCAGCAACTGATAACTGCAGTACTGGCAACTGTTGTCAGACTGTTCATGAAAGTGTGTAATATACTGTACATTATGAACAAAACAAAAACTACAAAAAACAACTATTTTGTACGTAAAAATGTACTGTACTTCAGCAAAATATCTGACTTTCAAACTAGCTAACCAAATCAGAGGTTATGAATCAGTCAGTCCTAACTAACTAGAAGTTTATTAAATCATTGTCGACTTTTTTCATGTCAACTGAAACTCAATAAACTGCAACATGCTACGAGATTCGTTTTCTCGTTTTAATTGTTTCTGGATACTTCTAAGAGATGGGAGAAACTCAGGCTTATTTGCTTTTAGGAAACGCCACCCTTACAGTTACAACACTCCCGTGCAGTTTGTTGCCAGTAGAGGGTGTATGTTGCCTTAATTCTAAACGTTGAAACGAAGTTTGTTCTGAAACGCAACGCAATGTTGTGTTGCAAATAATTAAGGTTTGATCATAACTGTTAAGGCAAATATAGCTCTTATGTCCTTGTTTTAACGAACTTAGGCAACGTCTGTAAGAAACTTGAGATCTTAGTGGTTCGAGCAATTGTTTTGAGCTAGACTGTTTCTGGTGCTTCTTTGAACAGAGAGCAATTATTTTTCGTACAAAAGACGATGTGTTGGTCTCAGTCATTCCGCCTGCTGGCCATCATAAATGTAAAATGTGTACTTTGCTACCATTCGCATTGATTCTAAAGAGGATTTTTTCTAAATAGAATTACGCAAATAGATTCCACAACAGTAATAAATGGCAACTGCACATTAGTTTAGTTTACCCCTCTTTCTACTGTGGTTCAGTATGCTTACATACACGACCAATTGCAGTCATGCCAACATGTTTTGTCCAGAATAAAAACGTTTATGGAATGGTTATCTCATGGATCATGGATGGCTATGGCATGTCCATTTTATGATACACTTGTTTGGAAACATTACATACAGCACCTACTGTGCTCCTGATAATGTTGAGGAATAAAATAACTTTTGCATTAGTTACTCAATGCAGTCTTGTCTGACAGAAAGAGGTCCATGGAACACAGGAAATAAGATAATTGTGTTAGCCTTAAACATTTACTGCATGTGCCACTGCTTACACACATTGTAAAAATAGTATCAACAGTCTACTTCAGTTGGATGTAAATTAATGCATAAAATAGGCAGGTTGTTGTGCAGCTGTGATGGTATGAGTGATACTGTGAATAGGTTTCAACTACAAATGCTAGAGATAAAGGAGAATACAGAGGATAAACAATCCCGATAATCTATACAGGTCAGATAGAGTCAACATAAACTCAGTTTAAAACCCAGGTCGCTACATAGTAACTGAAGCTTGAGGGGACCAAAAATGTTTCTTTGAAAGAAGTGATTTTGCAAAGAACAGACAACAGAAGGAGAAGGATATTGCTATGCAGTCCTCTTAAAATAATAAGTGTGATAAATGGTTGAATGACGCAAGAAATCAATGTTTGGATGGCGTAGTTTAGTGTTGAGTCCCCTCCTCAGACCAGGAAATGTTCTCCTTCAAGACAGTTTGTTTACATTGTATGCAGATTGATATCCAATCAATAGTCCTTTTCTTCCCATTCATGCGCACACGCTCGTGGACACACAGACATTAACTGTGGAGGTCACAGCGACGTTGGTTGTCCACTTTTGGGGTTTGGGGATGTCACAAACAGAGGCCTGCAGACACAGAGCAACCTATTCAGATTTCAGATGCTCATTCACTCTCTCTCTCTCTCTCTCTCTCTCTCTCTCTCTTTCTCTCTCTCTCACACACACATCTCCAACCAACCAACCCACAAGGACACACACTTTAGCTTTCTCTCTCTTTTTGTGTGTGGTATTCTCCATTCACTCCCACATACTAACTGGATTATAAACAGCCAGACAGTATGGTTCATCGTTTCTCCAGTGGTAAACTGCTATGCGGAATCTTGGTCATTACGCTCTCAGGCAAGACAAACTTTTTTTTTTAAATAAAACTTAACCACTTGTTGATTGTAACCAATTAAATCAATTAGGGGGTTTGGAGTTTTTTTTATTTCTTATTATACTACGTTTTGAGCAACATGAAGAAGACAGCATAAAGATACAGTCTGCAATGAACATCACACATTCTAAATGGGTCTCAATCCTCCCCAAACGTGTATTGTGTGATTCAATAGGAGAGAGTCTTGTAATTAGAAGAGCTAAATGTAAAAATTTCTAGACAGATATATTATTATTTCTAACTATACCAACTATAGAGAAACCAGTCAAGCATTTTGACCCTAGGTTCCTTTGCTGGAATTCAAATATCTAAACAAGCTGATATTGGGTGTGCAACGTCTAATTTCTGACTTGTACTAAAGTTTGCTGTCATTTGTGTTCTCACAAAGATATTTTAGGCTGTAACCTGAAATATTTGGGTATGAACAAGGGACAAACGGACAAATAAAGAAGCAAACACTGTTATGTTTTCCAACTTTTGCGAGTGTGTATTGTTCAAATCCTTATGTTTTTCACCAATACAGGCCTAAACGTAACAAAACTGATTTGATGCTCAAAAGTTCAAAAGTTCAAAGTGTTTTATTTGTCAAATGCACAGTATAATACAGGATCATTCTGAGCAAAGAAATTCTTATGACAAGGCAGGTAACAACTACGTAGAACA
>JAVQJS010021586.1:0-14459 GCA_036024795.1 Galaxias rostratus | reverse complement strand
AGAAATAGAGAGCGACACAGAGAGGGCGAGAGAGAGAGAGAGAGAGAGAGAGAGAGAGAGAGAGAGAGAGAGAGAGAGAGAGAGAGAGAGAGAGAGAGAGAGAGACAGAAATAGAGAGGAATAAGCATCTCCCTCTCCCCCTTTCTCGACACCCTTACACACTATAACAGTGTTAAAACTCCCTGTTTGTGTGTGTGTGTGTGTGTGTGTGTGTGTGTGTGTGTGTGTGCAGGCGACCATGGGGAACTCGTACGCTGGGCAGCTCCACTCCACCCGTTTCGAGGAGGTGCTCCATAACTCCATCGAGGCGTCGCTGCGCTCCAACACTGTGGAGCCCCGCCCTGTGTTCTCCCAGCTCTACCTGGAGGCAGAGACACCAGCCGCTGCCTGCAACGGTACCGCACGCACACACACACACGCACACACACACACACACACACACACACACACACACACACCTCCCTCCCCCTCTTGTGCATCAGCCTCGCTGCCATCCGTTGGTTGGTTTGGTAACCTAAACAGGCTGTGTGCCAGCCAGTCTACAGAGCTTTCCTCATGAATGGTGGAAGCAGAAAAGGTCTGGCCTGTCTTGGACTGGTCTGGTCTGGTCTGCTGGGGTCTGAAAATGAGTTAGGTCCCAATGGAAAATGGAACTGGTCTCCACAGAAACAGGAGCCCACACAGAGGGTAGAACAGCTAAGACACAAAGACGTTCTCAACAGGGAATTCGGAGGTTTACCGAATTAAAAAGCGAAGATTCTAGAGTCCAAGTTCCCCCTTAACACAGCCAAACATGCAAACAGAAATTCCAACAAGGGGCTTTTGATGTTGATGACGCAAAGGTGCAGCTCGAGCCTCTGTGCATAGATAACTATTCTAGGATAGAGCTTCGGAAAAAGGTAGGTCCTAAAAGGCTTGCAGCCCCAAAACCTCGTCTCTAGAGTCTATAGGTTAGTATAGTTTAGGGAGAGAGAAGTCAAGGTTCTACAAATCTTTTAGGAAACTCGCCCAATAGGGCCTTTTAAAAAATATTATCTAATACTTATTTTTTAGTTTATAAAACCCATATTTTTCAAGCTAATGTATTTGTATGTAAATTTGTTGCAGAAACACACACACACACACGCACACACACTCGCACACAAAACGAACACCACTCAGATTTGAACAAAGCCATTAGCCCTGCATATATGTGGCTTGCCGAGGACAGCCTGTAAATCCATTCAGTGTTAAACTAGGAGTGCTTGTAGTGAACTTGAGAGGAACCTCGCTAGGTAGGATAAGAATGCTCCGCTCAAGTGCTGTTAGATGGCTTCAAATTTTCAAAGTGCTAACAGAATCTACAGAGGGGTGTATATATATATATATATAGATCTTTTTTTTTTTTTTTATCTCAGCAGGTTGTCATAAAAAACTAGAATTCATATGGTATGCACTCTCTAAAAACAGTAAGTCATTCACTATGTACAGCCCTAAGAGTGAGGCTCCATGCTGACGCTGGCTAACACACGGGTGTCCCTACGTAGCCATAAAACACAAGCCCTCAGGGTGAAATCACTATATGGTCAACCATAAACTTATAAACCTTAAAAACATTATTCTTTCAATCAAAAATGATAACTATCATTCAATTCTTAAATTCAAATAAACATTATCAATAGATCCAAAAAAAAACTAACAAAAAAAACGTATTCGGCTATAGGACTATAAGCTCTCATGATAATTCACATACACCTGTGAGTCATATTAATGAATGAGATTTCCCCAGTCCCAAATGTGCAATTATGAGGAAACTAGAACACAGGAAACGACAGTGTCACCATATCAATCATTCTTCAACTAGAAGACTTTGACCTTGAAAGTATAAAGTATATTTGGGAGCAGGGCCGCATGCAGCTGTTTAGTCGTCCTGCTCCAGCGTCATGCTAGGAACATACTCCTTCTCTCCTTCTGTACTGTAACTAGCTACCTCAGGCAGCTCTACTCGTGTGGTTTCCATGTGGCCCTTAAATCTTGTTATTGCTCTAGCGGATGCCTGCTCCTATCAAAGCCAGGCACCGTGTGACCTTAAAGGGACACCTGGCGGTGTGCGGCTCCACTTCCCGAATGCCCCCTCTTTGCCCCACTTTGGATTCGAAGGGGCACCCTCCCACAACCTTGACCTAAAATGACCGTAAAAATAATCCGACCCACCCCTTCGACTGCGCCAACCTTCTACGCGTTTGCGGGCGCCGCGGCGCTGGGGAGCGCGGTTCTTTGTGTGTAAACGTACAGTCTGAGCCGAGTCGCCCCTTTGATCGTGGAGCGAGCCCAGATCAAAGACCCTCGTGTCTTTCTCCGGGGTGGGGACGCGGTGTGTGCCGCGCCACCCCCTTCAGAGGTCGAGGGGCGGGGTGTCAAGGCCACTGTAAACGGACGCAGCACGCTGGGTGGTGAGACCGGGGGCGCGGCAGAGCACTGGCTGGCCTGTGCCATGACGAGAGGCCGACAAAGAAACCAGGAGGACGCAGGGAATGGTGGCGCTCCACAATCTATCACATTAAATGGGTTTTGTGTAGATATGCTGGTGCAAAGAGCTTGGTGCAACAACGTTTTTTTTTTTTCTCTCTCTCTTTTTTTTTTTCACACGGAAAATGAGGTGACCCCCGTACCTATTTGTTTTGTAAATGCGCCGCTCGGTCGGTCTATCCGAGACGTGGAGCGAGTGGGGCACGATACTTCAAAAAGGGAACGTTGGCATGTTTCAAAACAAAAGACAAAAGCGATAATAGGTCGACCTTCGAAGCAGTCTCTTTTCCCTCTCTCCACACTGTCACAGTTCCTCCCGTCAGCAGAGCCTGGGGGCAGAGGAGGAGTGAGGTTCTCAGCCGCCTCCTCCAGGGCTTCACCCTGGAGCCCGACCGTCCAGCTGGAGCCCGACTACATCCCCTTTAATCCAAAGAGCCAGGCCCGGGTCATCTTCATCAGTAGTCGGTAGGGCGTGGAGTGGGTCAGTAGTACATCGCGGCGAGGGGAATCAAACGGGAACTGGGGTGGGGGCAGTGGATGGGGGAGGGGGCCGTAGCAGTCCTAGTGTAATCATAGTAGTAACAATAGTAGTAGTAGGGTACATAGTAGTAGTAGTCAGGAGGGAGTGTGGTGCCTTTTCAAGAAGTAGTAGTAGTAGTAGTAATATCAGAAGTCCATGGTTTTGTGTGAGTGTGTGTGTGCGTGTGTGTGCATGACTCAAAACTAGCGCCGGCGCCCTACTGGTGTTCGCCTTTGATGTTGTCCGTGGCGACGGGGCTGGGGGGCGAGTCCCGGGCGGAGGCGATGGCCTCGCGGCGGTTGCGCTGGTAGAGCCGGAAGCCCTTGCGGCAGAGCAGCACGAACCAGTAGACCTGCGGCGCCAGGATGCAGGTGTTGCCCAGGTTGACGGACAGGGGCAGGTGGAAGGGCACGCCGTACACGGGGATGCCGTAGTGGCGGCCGTACACCCAGTACATGTAGGGGAACAGGGCGATCCGGCACATGAAGAAGGTGAGCAGCACCATGCCGCCGTTGGCCTTGTGGAGCCAGCAGTCCTGGAGCCCCAGCTGGCCACGCAGAGAGGTGGGGAGCAAAACGAGGAGGAGGAGGAGGAGGAGGAGGAGAAAGAGGAGGGTGACGGGTAGGAGCAGGAGGGTGGAGGGGAAAAGAACACGGGGGGTTAATGCACACAGTGTCAACACAATCATTTATTCATCGGGCCACAATTAAAATCAATGGCTGGATTGCAGATAGAAATGGTAATGACAGAGTAAATGTCATACATAGATGACACCAACAGACCCTGCTCTAGTTTCGGCTGGTCCACAAGGGGGCACTGTGGGTGCAGCCAGACTGAGAGTGAAGCTTTGCGTTGCTCTATTTTTTCCCCCTCTTGCTGGAACTCAGCTGTCAAAGCCCCCGGGGCAGCTCACTGCCATTTTACTACACAGATCTTTACACACACGTCATAAGGCGGTGGGTTAAAGGGGAAAGTGCCGGGACTTCTTGTGGCCGTACAAAAACTATCAGTGTGTGGGACTAATGTACGTGTGTGTGTGTGTGTGTGTGTGTGTGTGTGTGTGTGTGTGTGTGTGTGTTTGCGCACGCTCACCTGGATGAGTATCTTCCCTAGGGAGACAAAAGGCGTGCTGAGCTCTGTGAGGAACAAGCAGCCGATGAAGAAATCACCCTGCTCCCTCCGGAAGAACTGAGAGACGAGAGAACACACAAGCACGTTTGTAGCAAAAACGCACACGGTCCAGCAGATCAAAACACACCAACGCCTTGACGAAAAGCAATTGGTTACGAAGGGAAGCTCACGTGACACACTTGGAAAATGATTCAATAACTTGTAGTGAAAGGCCTTTGTTTTACAAGATAAATGGCTCTATTTTATGCCTATTTAAAACAACAAGGCCATTGACGCAGTGTGGGGGTCCCAGTGAGTGTTGAGGTGCCCTTGGTGGACTGGGTGCTGGCTGCCTCACTAACTGGCAGGTGGATGAATAAACCAACAGCAGGCCCAGACACAGGCTTGCCATCTGCCCACGGGACAATGACCTGGAGCCCAGAGAAACACTACACGCTACCTGGCTACTCCCACCCACTAGCAGGGTGACACACATACGGCTAACCACTCCTGGATACGCGCTTTTGTTTGTATCGAATGTGCCACAAAGCAAAAACAAGGTGGGAGGGGGGGGGGGAAGAATGGGAGACAGTGAGTTGTACACGGAGTGTCAATATGGACCCTTATGTTTAGTCCATGTGCTACCTAACGGAGTGGGAAGGCCAGGAAGCTTAGCTTGTAAGGCAGGTTGGAAATGCGGGGGGGGAATCGCAGCACCTGGTGCTGAATAATGGAGAAGGAGGGGGGGTGGGTAAGGTGATCTCCTATCATCACTGACACCGCTGCTGCAAACAAAGGGCCGGGTTTCTGACACACCTGGCGCTGGCGAGGAGCTACACATAACCTATGAGAGCGTGCAAACTCATGCTGGTTATGACTGTGGAGTTGGCCAGCCGCTGGTGACGTCAACTCGGGGGGGAGATAAAGAAAGACGTAGGCGAACCCAGACACGTCACACCATGCACTCTCGCTCTCGCTGGTCGTACACCCTTTGAAACTCCCATCCTACGTCTGTCCTCACCAGGGTGACAGGCAGCAGGATGGTGAGCAGGGCGATGTGGTGGAGGACCAGCAGGAACTCCTTGCGGACGAACGAGTTGACCGTCCTCAGGGAGTGCTCCTTGTACTCCTCGTGCCCTTTGACCTGGAAGCGGTAGTAGTGGCTGAGGTACATGGCGTAGAGGTCGTACGACATGTAGGGCACGCCGTACCAGATGACAAAGTAGGTGGCCAGCCAGTGTCTGCGGGAGAAGAAGTACTCCGTTAGAAGAGTGAAACACAGACACAGCACAGGCGCATGGGTGGGCTGAGCTTGGGAGGGCATGATCATATCTGCAAAGCACTGGGTCACAGATACTCAAACTACCAAGATGAATATAACCAGGACTTCAACCCCTAATCCTTTTTGTAGAGCTGCATTTTTGACTCAATATTTCCATTCAATAAAGTTGGCATTGCCCCCCAAAAAATTGTTAAGGTTGAACAGTGCTGCACCCTTAACTTGTCATCTGTATAAATGGTCTCTGCAATGGGTCAAAGGTGTTCAGACCAAAGCCCCTACACTGTTTTAATCAGCGTCTCCGTCAGGTCAATATAAGAAGCGTGAGGCAGGTTTCTCCTGCTTGCCTCCATGCTGTTCCATGGTCAGGGCAAAAGGCTTTAGCAGCTCATTTCTAATGGACAACAGCCAAACAAGAATAAACCCATGGCAGACAAACAACTAGCAGGCAAAAATGATTGAATTCCCTGTTAGGCTGCCATGTTATTGGTTACTTTGCGCTTTGCTTTGACGAGTGTGAACTGACGTTTGACACAAACAGGTATGCTAGGTATATGAATCACACCACTCGTTAGCCAATAGTTCAAGTTGAAAATTTCATAGTATTGCTACTAATAATGAAGGTTTCAGATAACAACACCCCTTTAAACAACAGCAAGCCCTTTAAAATAGAATAGCTGGCAGCTACATCAACTCAGAAATAGCAAATTGCCAATGGCTTTGGAGTTTTAAATGACAGTTAGTGATAGACAACTCTATGAAGGAAAAACTTTGCCTGACCCAACCAGGTCAGTAAATTGCATTTCCATCCAGTACTTGAATGCTTACAATTTAGCCCAAGCAAAATACACACTAATAAGGAGATAAGCATATCATGCATTGTAGAGAGCCTTGGCTCTCTCTTTCGGTGGCTCCATTGGTTCTGGCTTGTGAAAAGGCACAAGAGAGCTGCCTTAAGCCCTGAGGGATGGGGGTGGGGGGTTAAGCTGCCGGATGATGGGTCATAAGGCAGCCCGAGACTGGACTTGTCTCAAGCATGAAAAATGGCTCTAGTGGATTAGGATGTTAGCATTAGCTTAGCACTCAACACAGTCAAGGTTGCATAGGGTTTGGTGCATGCTAAGCTACTCCCCACTGCTAAAAGGCTGCCAGGTGGCCATCTGACTGAATGGGTGTACATGGGTGGGGATGTAAGATGGGCTTGGACCTAGAACAGCTGGCGCGCTGGGGCTGGATCTAGCCAACTGACGGCTGGTTTGTCCTTGAGGACAGGACATGGGGTCGACAGATGGGGCGTAGGAACAAAAATAGGAATAGAACGGGCCTGCATCTGGGGAAGCTCTCACAGTCGGCAAACAGGTACCTCGCAGTAGAGCAGTGCTGTTTGTCTTTGGCAAAGCTTCAAACAACATGGGAACTATATATAGGTTTCCAAAAAGTTGCAGAGCTGTACAGACTGACCTCTCAGTTGTTTTCCCTGGTCAAGCAGTGACAGTAAGCAAGGAGAGTAACGTGTAGCAGACAAATGTTTAGTCAACTACTGGACGTATAGCTTTAAATTGGCCTTTGCAGTTTGCACTTTCAACGTTACTTTGACAATTCTTTAAAATACCTTTTAAAAAATAAAATACCTTTAAAAAACACTTTGCAGTGCATGTGGAGTGTTTACACACGTGTATGTATTTGTGTCAGCCATGGCCTGGGGAAAACTCCTATGACTAAATGGTTTTAGACCATTTTAGATTAGAATAGTTAACCCCAACACCCCTAACAATGAGTTTGACCCCCTGATAGGAGACACCACTGGAAGGTCATGTCAGGTCACGAGGTGTTGGGTAACGGCCTCACCTCTCAGAAACGACGTCACTCCGGCACGATGACACCACTATGACTCCTGCCGTGGTGGCCATGATGGCGTGGATTGAGGACACCAGCCTTAGAGAGAAAGACAAAACAGTGTGTTTGTTTACATATGGAAAGTTCATCTTCCTAAGTAACTAACCTCTATGGAGATGTAGACAGGAACAAACAACCGGTATTCCCCGGAGCCTTTGTAAACACTACTTCTGTTAGGCTGGAAATTCATATGCCCGTGTCATTCATAAGCTTCAATAGCTCCTGTATCATTTTCCCTTCAGCCAAATCAAAGATGTAAGCATTTCAACTAGGAAGGGTCTTCTGGCTCTCTGACTCGTCAGCAATTACTGTGGCAGGCTAATAGATAACACATTTCTTCAATTTAATTTCATCTCCGAATCTGCAACCGCCTTTCAAGTTATGATGGAGAGACACCTGAAACGTAAAGTCATACAGCACCCCAATCTAGGAGTATAATGTGCACAGGAAACTACACAGCCCTTACACCAAGTTATGCTTTACGAACTTAAGTCATCCCTACCCATGTATTGATCTGTAGTACACTTCCTCTTCCACTGGCTGTGCAACTGCTCAAGTTGGTGCATGGCCAGTAAGTAGCTATGAAATAGGACAGGATCCCATTTATTCCCGCTTAGCAGGGCCACTTGCTAATCATTACTTTTCATGCACAACTCGATTTTCAAATAATGGAAAGAGATTGGTCACAGCTTTGCAGCAGTAAACGTTGAGAAATACAGTGTGTGTGTGTGTGTGTATGTGTGCGTGGGGGGGGGGGGGGGGGTCATATCCTGCTTGAACCAGTAACTTGCAGTCCCCTAGGACAACCTCTTTCTCCCTAGGAGCAGCCATGACGTCTACCTCGCATGGCAACGACAGTCATGTGACCTGCCCCTGCTAGCTCCGGGCTGGAACAGGGTAAGACCTACCCCCACTTCCCATCCGTCCAGTGCAACCTCCCCCCACCCCCCCTCGATTTTTACCCACACGCCTCACTGCCTCCAAGGGCCGCGGTTACACTCTCAGTCACAAGACCTAGATTTACACAATCCATTCATTGTGTGTCCCTGCAATACCCCCTTTACAGCTTGGGCCGGTGGAGGGGAGTTGCCTTGTTGTGTACAATTGTATTCTCTTTTCTATGTCAGACCAGGGGGATAACCCTAGTTTCCATTCTCAAAGAGCAGGGCCCTCCTAATTACGGTTGGTCTACGTGGAGAGACGGTTCTACCTCCTCTCAGGAGCAGGGTTTTCTATTCCCCAGTCTAATGGGCTGTGTGATACAGCAGCGTGCAGCGGTGCTCTGCCCGGCCAGGGAGGAGTGCGGAGCCAAAGGAAAAGTGACAAGAGGGGAAACAAAAAGAGCAAATAGAGCACTGCACATTTAAGGTTACCAAGGCACTCAGGTCCTCGCTCTCCCACTCCCAAATGGACCCAGTCAACCTACTGGCTCTAAAGCTCCGTAGCCAGACCTGTACTAATGCTTTAACAGCATGGAAGCATTAAAGGAGAATTCCGTTGTACCATTCACTTACATTTTTAGTTAATTTTTTTTATTACTCACTGTCTTAAATACCCACTATATAATCTGAAGCGAGAGGATTTAAGCATGTGTTTTTCATTTTTTAAGATAGCGTTTAAATCTAGTTTGGATATTCACAGTGGACCACAACACCTAGAAATCCTAGACAATGATCTAAACCTATACAATCAACACCTTCTAGTAAACAGGTCTGATCTTAAAATAGATTAGCCATGCTTCGGCATCACAATGTAAACAAACAGTTGGCTAGCAACGTTTTTGCTGGTCAGGTAGCAATTAGTGGGACACCCGAAAGGGCACAATTGACTAGCCAAATGCCAGTATGGTGCCCTGTCTCAGTGGGCGCAAGGTACAAAAAGGCACAAGCTCACGGAGTCAAGTTCCAAACCATGCCTGTAAAAGACATGGGCAATGCCAACAATGGTTGGCTGCAATAAGAGACAAAGCATGTAATATCAATACACCGGTGGCAAAATATAAAAAATATTCTGCCCACAAAACAGTAACGCACAGGGAGTGGTGTAACCTTATAAGAACATTAAGAAAGAAAGACCCTTGCCTGTTGTTGTCTTTCAGAAAAATAAGACAGTGGGATTTCTATCTTATAATGTTGAAAGCAATAGATAAGATTGTTGAAACATGCCCAACGGTTCCTTAAGAGACACACATCTGAACCCATGTAGGTTTATACAGCGATCGTGACCTACAAACTCTAATGGAATGCAAAACCAGAAAGGTACATACATTTTTAGGATCACAATCTCTTACGTCATTGCTTGTATTTTCTTAGAATACGCTTCATATTATAAACAACTAGACAAGTGAGAGAGGATAACACTAAGAGATCGGAATGTAACGATGCTTTGTGAGACAGTTACATTGTGATATGGATTTGAAACATAACATATGTTTTATAACATATCACATATTTGCAGCATGAAACTTGAACTGAGATTCAATGTCCTAAGCTAAACATTGGCTCATTTGCTAGGGAAGGCTAACACTAACGGTTTTATGTAGCCCTACATACTTCGTGTTGTGACTTCTCGGTGCTGTTGCATAAATAGGTAGACCTTTCTGCCGTCTCTAGGACAGATGTCCCGTTCATAGGCGGCTTTGTTGCCCGGACAACGAGTGCCAACCTCAGGTGAGGTGACAGTAACTGTAAACTGTATTTTTTTTTATATATAAATGGACTCAGATTGTTTTGTGTGAATAAGAAATCTGATAATTATGTAACAGTCAGATTGTTACTGAATATACAGACTTGATTAAATTGTTTTGCGTAATGAATTCACATCATAAATAACAAGTATTTTGTAGTGTTTGACACAGAAATAATGAAAGGAATCCTTTTTTTTGTCATAATGAGTCTTTGACATAAAACATTTTATTATATTGTATCAAATTGCAAATCCAGTATCATGAATCATATGGAATCCTGCGCTGAGTGTATCCACCCATCCCTAATAAGAGGAGAATGTTGAATTTGTTGTTTCAGGGCGTATTGCTTGATTTGACGCATCATTATCATTAACCAAGAAGAATCTCGATAGAATAGATACAGTGCGATGAGGGTCAACTCCTGGTGGCGAGATGGAAAGAAGGAGATGTCGCCCAACACACGCTGTTCACGGTCTAGAAAACGATGGGTTGAGATGGACGTACAATGATGTGCAGACCTTTGAGAGTTAATGGACATCTGAGCTCAGCTCCCAAAACAACTCAATCTCTACTATGCCAGCCTTGATAGCTGGGGTAATAAATATTTTCTTAGCCTTATTTCACTAGTTTCTGTGGGAAGTTAGTGTGTGGGTCTTTGTAAACCTGGGGAACAGCCCTTTATTTTATTCGGTTAGGTCAAGCACACAACAGTCATTTCCTCTGCAGACTAGTGTGCAACAGAGAGAAAGATTGGCAAAACGTCAAGAGTTTTGGGTATCACCCATCCAGCACTGTTCAGCACTTTTCCGACAGGTGAAATCAAAAAGGGTGTCCAAATGCCTTCTTAGCTGCTTGCAGGGCCACAATGTGAAGGTCACATTTCAACAACATAATTTGCTCCCGTTTTATCTGAAGCCTAGGCCTAGCCTACAGGCTATATCAGAAGGCTATTCCCCCGACACCATGCATGTAGCCTTGAGTATTATAACTGTGCCAAAGAGTAGAGCGCCTAAGGTTTAAATGCTATGGTACAACCGTGGCTTTACGTGCACGAGGGTGTGAAAGAGCCTATTCTAATCCCTGGTAAACTCAGCTAGTGCTCTTTAAACTAGGGCAAGCTCATGCCTTGAGGTAGTCTGTTGCCATAATGTTAGAACACGTGCTGGTGGTACCATCATGGACTAAAATACCTCAAAGTAGAAGTAGTCAGTCAGAGAGCCTTATTTCAGCAAGGCTTAGTGGGTTTCAGCCATACACAATCGCTGTATAAGCCCAGAAAACTCAACATAAATCCACAACTTGTAAAAATGCATACCAAAACGAATACATTCTAGTATTGGTATATTAAAAGTATATCAAAGCAATTGTATATATTAGCATGATACAGAAAGGAAGATCTGTGAAGTCTGTGCTTACATCTGAAGATGGAGATAATGGACATAAACCATTAAGATACCATCGGTACCGTTCCCAACAATCACATGACAAGCCTGAGTGAAAAATCACAAGCAAATAAAACCTGAATATAACAGCAAAACCAGCACTTTTTTGATTGTGTACATACATACATGCTTGCTGTTTATGATGGTACCACTTATAAACGTTTTCGGACACTGTTGCAAGCTAGGACAACGTTCAAGACTGTGTTGTTCGTGCAGCCCACTAGAGCTGTTAGTAGAGCCCTAATGCATAAAAACTTGCTTTAGTAAGAAATGCATTAGATGAGCATTAGCGAATTAATAGGAACGTGATTAAGGCCAAGCGATCGGCTCAGTTCAGTTCAGCGCTTAACATTGCATAACTCAGCAGCGCCAGAGCTCGAGCTTGGAGGGGGATTATTAAAAGGAGTGACAAGGTTCAAATGAGCATCGAACTGACCGACTACGCGTCAGCGCAATACATTTCGACCGATACAGTTGCAAGCCCTTTATTTTGTAACACATATTATTATTGGCAGAAAAATATTAGGCTACTCTTAGTAACTATTACATCCTATTAAGTTAATCGACAGAAAATGTCCTATAACCAAACGTTAACAAGACTGAGAAGTTGCAACTACAGAGTAAAGCAACTCAAACCCAGGTAACGTTGGGTCCGCAGCTTGACCTATCACTACACTCAGTGACGAATAAGTGGGGACAAATCATTCGGTGGTTCACTACTACTAGTAGGTTAGCCTGCTAGGTTAGCTAACGGTTGTAGCGTTATTAAAACCTACAGCTAGCTTAGCTTGCTACATCCTTTACCGTTACTTATCCCAGCAGTGCAGTATTATTCCACAACGCTGGCCTTGAGATGCTTGCACGCAAACTCAGATTTACTGTGCATTCAACGAACAAATTAAATAAATAAATATTTACCTCTCGCTAACAAGCACTGCATCAGCATCGGTCCACTGTTTAAAAATGGACGGGAGTATTCTCCTAAAGATGAAGAAGAGCCCGGGGAAAACTATGACGCCGCAAGCAAGCAGTTGCAACATCCTTGCGTTGCAGTTGTCCCGCTAGCAACCGAACTGGCGACCTGTCTTTTGTAAAATTCTGATAAGAACTGCAGGAGTATGCTACACACCGCGTTTAAACATTGCCGGTGACTGGGAATCGCCGTGCTTGCTGCTAGACTGCATTAGTGCTCACGCCACAAGATCCAGTCACCGTTGACCGCTGCGTTTTTCCCTTGCCTCAGCAGCACCACACTGACTGTACACAAAAAAATAGCGGTGAAGGTATCCGGTGATTGATTGGTCTACACTCCTGGCTTAACGCCGGATCGTTAGCAAAAAAAGGCTAACTAACCAACTGCCCGCAAATTTTAGTACAATGCCTCAAAATATATTGATGGTTTATTGTTCAGCTAGTGCTGTAAAAACCTCCCGGCGACAGCAACGGATATTGTAGTCCAAGATAAAGCTGTGTGTAAAATAGATAACGGTCATACTCCGGCCCTGCTCCCTTTCTTGAAAGATGAAGCCTTGTGCTTTCATCAACGAATCGGCAAGCGTTTCTCATCCCTGACTGTGCAGCATAGTAGAGACCCTGCACCCTGGATCATTCCGCAAGATAGCGCCATCTAGGTACAAGAACGAAGAACAATCTTTATTAATGAACTAAATAATTTATATAGTAGGTCCACACGTAATATACATGTTTAAAAATATATTTTCGGCTTTATATGTGTTCTATTCATTTCTATAGAACAATTAACTTTAATTTAGTTTAAATCAACTAATATATATTTATACATTAAATATAATATTGGTTACACAATGGTGTTGTGCTGTGTGGTTGTTACTTTTTCCGTGTCAAATATTCCACATATGTAATTTATGAGCGAAAAGTTATTTGTGCATAAAGTTTAAACCTATATTATACACTGTTAGGGAAACGTATCGACCATTGTCTTACCAGTGATATTTTCTTTCATCCGGGTTGCCAAGATGTTTGCCTGTATTTTTGCTAGTGTTTCTTTTAAAAAAAATTGAAGACAGCTCAAATCAAGTGGCAGCAAAGTGTATGGATGTCAGGCATTAAAAAAAAATGGATGAAGTAAAAACATACTTGTGAAGATTTTCAAGGGCCTTGTTTCAGTTACTGTGTGGCAATGCGGGTTGGATTTTGAAAATAAATACAAACCAAAGTAACTTGTTATTAAACTTTGAATTAAACTTTTTTTAACTGGATATGTGTTTTGTACTAGTTACATCTACATCATTTTACAGCAGAAAAACTTGAAGATTTTGGTCTGGGGCACTGGTTACACTTACATAAAAGCGCCAGCAGGAATAGAAAATGGAAACATAGTGCACCTCAGGACAAAGTCAGGTTGCTGCTAAGAAGGGACTGTTCAAATTTGGCAACAAGAAGATGGAACAAAGGTAGCTACTTTTCTTGAGTGAGTTTTTACCTAGCAAGCAGATTTAGAGTTAGAAAAAATCCCAAAGGTTTTTTAAAAAATAATACAAATTTTTTATCTGGTCGTGTCAAGAGAGTATTCAAGGGGTTGGCTTCGACATGTTGGAGATCACCATTCAGCTTTCTGGAGATTGAAGGTGAAGGATTGAAGATGCTCACTTTAAAACTTGAAAGTAAGAAGTCTCAACCCCTCCATACATTGGTTTCTAATTAACAAATGTTTTATTATGGTTAAATTGATATTATTTTGTATTCTGAGTATTTTTAATGCTGATTTGTTAATTAAAATTATTTGATAATTTATTAAAGATTTTTATAATACCGCTCCCATAGTTTGTATCCTTGGCCATGTATAGCCATGTAGTGGCTAGTGATTGGTCAAGGGCTTATGTTGTTACGGCTTAGTGCCCGATAGGTCACACACGGCTGCTGAGTCCACACACAGAATTCTCATTGTTCTCAATCTGTCACGCCCAGCCTCTGCTAGCCTTACACAACTAGACTCTCTAGGGGCTTTGTTTTGCACTGTGAAAAAATGCTACAGGCCGT
>JAVQJS010021544.1:0-15186 GCA_036024795.1 Galaxias rostratus | reverse complement strand
CACACACACACACACACACACACACACACACACACACACACACACACACACACACACACACACACACACACACACACACACACACACACACGCACACACAGACGCACACAATATGAGTTTAGAATAATTGATGAAATCTATTGAAGTTTAATCACGAGTACATTTCCTGTGGTTTCACGCAACGTGTTTCGGCCCCCAGACGTACACAGGCTCGGTCTTAGTGGCAGTCAACCCGTACCAGGAGCTGCCGATCTACACGGGGGACCAGGTGAGGCTGTACCACGGACGGCGGCTCGGGGAGCTGCCCCCGCACGTCTTCGCCATCGCGGACTCCTGCTACTACAACATGCGGCGGAGGCACAAGGATCAGTGCTGCATCATCAGGTAATGTGATCGAACGTACCGCTGTGGAGTTCCATTGTGAGACTTTTCACTGTAACGTGATCTATCAATTTATGGGTGCTTGCAGAATTATATTACAAAGTAAATATTTTGAAACTGCAATCAATAATACAATGTGTGACTAATAGCTATGACTGATAGACACAAATATGCACAAAAAACAATAAATTAAACAATTGTATGTAGTAATTGTCTCTCTCAATCAAATGCATACCCTTCTCCTCTCTTGTTTCTCTCTTTTTTCTCTCTTGTACTCTCTCTCTCTCTTTCTCTCTCTACCTCACTCTCTCTGTCGGTTTATCTACCCCCCCCCCTTTCCATTTCTATCTGTCTGTCCGTCTATCTCTCTATCCCTCTCATTCTTTTGTTTAAAGTGGGGAGTCTGGAGCAGGGAAGACGGAGAGTACCAAGCTCATCCTCCAGTTTCTGGCAGCAGTGAGTGGACAACACTCCTGGATCGAGCAGCAGATTCTGGAGGCCAACCCCATACTGGAAGGTATATCTTATCATCTATACATCTCTTTCATTCTTTACCGACTCTGCACCACTTGCACTACTATGATGTTGTGTAATACAAACACACACAGAGAAAGTTCAAACACACTAAATACAGGGACATGCAACATATTGCCAATACGAATAATATCCATATCCGTGTGTGTGTGTGTGCATGTGTGTGTGTGTGTGTGTGTGTGTGTGTGTGTGTGTGTGTGTGTGTGTGCATGTGTGTGTGTGCGCGCGCGTGTGCGTGTACGTGTCTTTTTTGCTGCAGCATTTGGAAATGCCAAAACTGTACGTAATGACAACTCCAGCCGCTTCGGTAAATACTTGGAGATCTTCTTCAACAAGGACGGGGTCATCGAAGGGGCAAAGGTCGAGCAGTACCTACTGGAGAAGTCACGTGTCTGCCATCAGGTGACCTGGCCAATCCAAACAATCGGCCTTTATCAGCAGTGGCAAAATAACACTTGGCTTCAGTTTTGATTATATTGAGGGGTACACTAAACCACAAAGGAAATCTTACATAAATTAAAACAATCATCGACTACAGGGACAAATAACTCGTAAGCGAAACACTGGGATTGCGTATAGTTTATTGGATTCAAGGCAGTATAGTGACCGGATCCAGTTCCTACGAGACAGTTCGTGTCTTTGTCAATCGTGTGTATGCTCTACTCAAGGGGAAGCTCAGCTGGGTGCATGCTTGAAGGAAGTGCATTTTTATCAGAAGGAAGTTAAGATATGTTTGAACTTGAAGGCACTTAATGTAAGGGCATGCCCTACTCAAATTGGCTAGATATCAAAGGCCATAAATAATTGTGTACATATTCTATCTATCCCAGTCTAGTAAATTATCTGTGTATTTGTTTCTAGTTTTTCAGGCGATATCGTACCGATATGAACTACTACACTACTGCAATATAAACTATTTTAAGAGACTGCACTACATAAACACACTGCTATTAAATTGCAACAAAAAGATGATATATAACAAATTAAATAACTGTATGAACTGCGAGGAGATTATATTGCAAACATAATTCTTAGCAGTTGTGCTACTGATCCGTTATTGCGCTAATAATAAGCATCATCTTCAGGCTTCAGAGGAACGAAACTACCACATATTTTACTGTATGCTGGCTGGGATGACAACAGAACAAAAGAAAACTCTGTCCTTGGGGAATGCTACAGAATTCAACTTCCTCAAGAAGGTATGGGTCCCACCACTAAACACATAATACTTTTGTAGTTTTTTATCCTAGTAATTTAACCACTTAACTTAATTTTGTTAACTAAAACTGTAACCAGAGTCCAGGACTTCATGGTCTCTTACTGAGTCCAATCCCAAACAAGTTGGGGCCAAATCCAATCCAGAGGGCCTCCTGATCCACCTACTAAGTCTCCTGTGTCTCCCAGGGCGACTGTATAAAGTGTGACGGGCGTGATGATGCCAAGGACTACGTCCGTATTCGCAAGGCCATGAAGATCCTGACTTTCACAGAGACCCACTGCATGGACATTCTCAGGCTGTTGGCCTCGCTGCTTCACCTGGGCAACGTCAACTTCACAGGTAGGGACTCCTGGAGGGTTATATGGCCAGCATCCTAACATACGAGCTTGCTATTTCTGTGTAATTGTTTTTGCTGAGATGATATCAAACTGATTGTTTAATCCGCCCCCATTTTTCCGCGGCCTCCATTATCAGGCACCGTTTTGAACAACATGGCAAGCAGTGAGGTCACCACATCTGATAACCTCAGCATGGCGTATAAACTTCTGGAGGTCCGTAAAAAAACTAATATATGAACACTACTGTAGAATTAGTCATTGTTGCTCATTAAAAAAACTGGGGAATGGGGAATAGTCAGGCAATTTTTCAGTTGTATGAGTTCATATGGTCTGTGCTTAATTAATCCTGCAGGTGGAAGAGGCAGCTTTGGGAGTGAGTCTAACTCATCGGTCTTTCCTGACCAACAGGGAGCGGGTGTCTAAACCCCTCAGCACGGAACAGGCTGAGGACTGCAGGGACGCCTTTGTCAAGGTAACCTGGCTGGACAGCTTTGCGACCATTTTGATCTCTTTTTATCTTTTTTGGTGTTGAAGACCAGTTTTTTATGTGTTTTGTCTGCGGTGTGTCTGTCTGTGTGTGTGCAATTATTCCTTTAGGCAATCTATAACAAATTATTTATATGGATTGTTGGGAAAATAAACGTGACCATCAACAAGACAACAACCAACGGTCCAAAAAACACCCGCCATTCAATCGGCCTGCTGGACATTTTTGGCTTTGAGAACTTCAACACAAACAGGTATAAGGCTAGTGCTAATCTCAAATAAATCAGTGGAAATGTTTAAGTTTTATTGCATTCGAGGCAAATCATTTTTGTCTGTAAATTGTACAATTTAATAGTAATATAATTATTTACCCAAAAAATGTAATTGTCAACAATTACATATAGTTTGAAGCAGATCATTCATCTGATTAACCCCTTATGTCACAGTTTTGAACAGCTGTGCATCAACTTTGCCAACGAGCAGCTGCAGCAGTTCTTCGTGGGCCACGTGTTCAAGCAGGAACAGTCCGAGTACCTGAAGGAGGCCATCGTGTGGAAAAACATCAGCTTCACTGACAACCAGCAGACCCTGGACCTTCTGGCCTGCAAGCCTCTCAACCTCCTGGCTCTGGTGGACGAGGAGAGCCACTTCCCCAAAGTGAGACCATGGCACTCCTCTCGCTAATATCCAAAAGGAACCCCTGTCTTCTGTCATTGTGTTACATCATCTAGGGATTTGTATAATAATAATAATGATAAATATAGTACATTTTATTTATAAAGTGCTTTTCATGACACTCAAAGACGCTGTACAAAGTTCAAAAGCTTAAAACAATAATAAACAAACAGGTAAAACAAGCAAACAAACATAAAACATCAAACGCAGTTCTTAAAAGGTGTGTTTTGAGCAGGTTGTATATTTTATTTGGTTAAAATATGGATGAGATAAAGGTTTTTGTTTCAGATAGCAGGAGTTGTTGTTGTTGATGTTTTATTCCTAGCCCTGTTTATGCTGTTGACTGTAGGGCACGGACGCGACCATGTTGAAAAAGATGAACTCGATCCACGCAAAGAGCCATGTCTACATTCTCTCCAGGAGTGAACACGACAGGAACTTTGGGATCCGACATTTTGCTGGAGTGGTCCAGTATGATTCCAGAGGTGCGTAAGTGTAGCGACGTGCTACGGAACCCGGAGCGACCTCAAATTTAAACCTACTCAATATTTTTGCAAAATCTCATCTTGTTAATGTTATGCACATATTTTGTATCAAAACAAATGGTTTGACTATTTTTCAAAGAACATTGGGATATGTTTTTTTTCCCTCACACAGGATTCCTGGAAAAGAATAGAGATGCCATAAGTTCTGACATCATCAAGCTGATTGGCTCCTCCACCAACAAGCTCCTTCGGCAGGTCTTTGAGAGTGAGCTAGCAGCCAATGCAGTGAAGGCAGCTGGCAACGGCAAGGTTTTCATGACTCCCAAAAGCTCTCTACGGGTAAGAACATGACCACTGGATGTGCAAGGCCGTTGACATTTTGTTACTTTGTTATTCAGATTTAAGTTTGAAACGTTTAAATCTTTATTCCCATCAAACCGCACAATAACCAACGTGTATGCTTATACCCTTTATACATTGGACTATTTGTCAATAAACACAACCTTTTCCCTATATCCATTGCTTACAGTATAGCCTATAAAGAAAATATGCAGGATAAATAAATATGGATTATAGAACAGACTAAAGAGTTCCCTTCCATCCATTGCACGCAGTGTAGACATAATATATTTGTAGCACCCTCCTCTGTTTAGACCGCGCATACAGTAAATAAGTCAACCCTCCTCTTGCCATCAACGCTCGCTTGCTGTTGTGGTGGTTGCTGTTGTTGTGGTTGTTGTTGTTGTTATGTGCTCCATTGTTCATATTATTTTCCCTTCCCCTCCATCCGTTCGTCCGTCCAGGCCCAGAGCGATGGCCGCAGACCGGTGACGACGCTGACCGCTCAGTTCCGCCAGTCTCTGGACTCCCTGATGAAGGCCCTGTCTCTCTGTCAGCCGTTCTTCGTGCGCTGCTTCAAGCCCAACGAGGACAAGCAATCCAATGTACAGTGGCAGAGAAAACTGTGTATATCTGATTACGGTCTGATGTATTTACAGTCATTTATTGTTCATATATTCTTTAGATGATATAGCTCTGGATAAGGGGTAAACTCATTTGGAATAAAAAATACCCACAGAATAAGATATATAACCCTGAAAAAATTCAAAACGAGTGTATTGATGGATTAACATAGTGCCCAAAAATATGGTTCATTTTTCTCCTTCTCTGCTTGATATTTCACTCAAGCTGCCTTCTTCAGTCCTTTGACAGGGAGCTCTGCATGCGCCAGCTTCGCTATTCGGGAATGTTGGACACAATCCGCATCCGGAAGCTGGGGTATCCCATAAGACACACGTTCAAGGAATTCCTGCAGCGCTACAGGGTGCTACTGAAGACCACCGTCTGTGATCCCAAAACCGTGAGACACGTTTAATATCGTTAACGTCTTTAATATCATAACATATGATTGCGCAATAAGTAAGTTCATGAAGGAAATGAAAATGAAGGGATTTTTAAGTTAATGCTGATGATGATGAAGACAATAATGATGATAATGTGATATCATATGATGTGAAATGTTTATTAATCGACGTTGTTTAGGATGAAGATGACCTTACGCGTATCGAAATGTCTCACACATGCTATGACCTTTTTTTGGTGGAGGAAATCTCCATGAATGTATTATTTCAGCCCGTGTGGACCGCTCTGAGCAAGCCCACTTTCCTTTCTGCGGTCTCTGTGATAAAGTGTCCCTCTCTCGCGCTCCTTCTCCAGGAGACCCCGTCGTCGTGTTGTAACGCCATCTGCAAGGCCGTGGTCAAAGCAGAGGATGGCTGGAAGATTGGCACCACAAAGATCTTCCTCAAGGTACAGTTCACCAGGAAAATCTTTATATTTTTTATTATATACATATTAATATAAGACATAAAGCACATACTTTATTCTTCATTGTTACTTTGAATATTATATCACTCGTAACTTTATTGCGTGTGTTTTCATTGTACGTGGGTAAAGGGGGTCTATATCCTGGGGAGATTCCGGATCCCGATCCAGTCATCCTTTATAGACGGTTAATCTTGATAACGTGAAATCTAGTTAAAGGTACGCATAAGCGTACGTGCCTTTTATGACCTGCGGTATCTCGCCTTACCCTGTTTCCATGCAGGACGCACACGACTCCCTGCTGGAGAGAGAACGAGAGCGAGAGCTCAACAGGAAAGCCCTGATCATTCAGAGGGTCATGCTGGGACACAGAGACAGGTGGGACGGCAGACGAGCCAGAGTCCATGAAGCCCCGTTTTTATGGGATCTGTTGT
This sequence comes from Galaxias rostratus, assembly GCA_036024795.1. Taxonomy (NCBI): domain Eukaryota; kingdom Metazoa; phylum Chordata; class Actinopteri; order Galaxiiformes; family Galaxiidae; genus Galaxias; species Galaxias rostratus. The sequence goes on along the minus strand of JAVQJS010021544.1, from coordinate 8,810 downwards.
CAGGAGAGGGCGAAATCCAACAAAAATCTTATGATTTTCAGTTTTTTTAATGTTTTTTCCATCAAACTTAAATTTGAGGGAAAGGATTGCACTCTGTTAGTCATGATCGTATTCCAGTCCAAGCCCTTACTGTACAAATAACCATATAATTACGTAGGTAACAACCTAAAATAATTAACATTGACAGAAGAAGAGTTACATTACTAAGGAAATGTAACCATGGCAGAGATATTGTATTTTAAACAGAGATAGGTCTGGTAAGATAAGAATAGGCGTTATCGTAATGAAGTTATATGGCCAGGGTGAGGCCAAGACAAATAAACAAGGGCAAATAGATTTAACACCACAGTGAATACCTGTTAGTAAAGAGTGCATTTCCTTTAAATGGTGATTTTTGTTCAGGCCCTGACTACTGTGTACTGTACATGATACAAAGTGATTTGCGTGAAACTGTTCATTAAACAAATTTGTTTTGACACGATGGTTTCCGTTCTACCTCCAGAAAAAGCTTTTTGGCGAAGAGGAAAGCGGCTTTGGTACTTCAGAAACAATGGCGAGCCTACAGAGAGAGGACGTATAAACGAAAGGTGATTTATCTCATTCAAGACCACATGGCATGCCAAATCACACTGTTAAGTAATTGGATTATAACTCTAAACCGAGTTGAAACTGTAGAATTCAAATGAGTCACGATTGCAAATTGCTACTTTGGACTGTTGAATTCAATCGACACCGCACAGAAACACAAGTAACACAAGTAATTCCGCCAAAGAAGACATTTAAAATGTTGTTCAAGGTCATAAAAAATGTGTCCAACCCCCTTAAGCCATTGTGCTATTAGGGTATGTTACGATTGACACCAACGCACCCTCTCCTCTCCCGGTTCCGACCCAGGTCGAACACGGCTTTGAGCGACTAGGCTCGAAGATCCGCAGTCGGCAGGCCCAGCTTCAGTACCAGAGGCAGAGGGCCGCGGTCGTCACCATGCAGAGCCAGGTTCGGGGCTTCCTGGCCCGGAAAAGCTTGACGCGAAAGAGCCAGGCCGTGGTTCTGCTCCAGGCCCAGACCAGGGGAATGCTGGCCCGCCGGACCGTTTCCAAGATGAGGACTGATGTTAGTGTTGATAAAGCATTGTGGGCGTCCAACGCCAGTGGGTTGCAATGTGAAGGATGTGGTGGGGTGCACGTGTCTGTTTCCGACTGTGTGTTTGCTTGTGCTTGTGTGTGCTGCTGAGTGCGGGTCTGATGTGGTATTGGATGTGTTCAGATTACACATCCCCCCCACCCTCCCCCTTTTACGTCTGACGACCGCTCTCTCTTTCTCTTCCTCTCTCTCCAGGCATTCCTGTCGGCACAGGAACGAGAGGCGCGGGATCTTATGGCCTTGGAGCTGCAGCGGAAGCTGGAGGAACACCTCAGCCAGTCACAACAGGCCGCCAAGGAGCCTGAGCCAATCAACGACCAGGAGTTGGTGGAAAACATGTTTGGTTTCCTGCCAACGGTCGTGGTGGTCGGCGGGCGACAGGGCGAGGCGCCGGAGGGCTTTGAGGTAGACTGCTTTGAGTTATGGGAAATTGTATATTATTCAAAAATAATATATAATAAATAAATATATATATATATATATATATATATATATATATATATATATATATAATAAACACCATTTTTAGCAAACTGAACAGAGCATCTAAAAAAAAAAACTTATTGTGTGACTTATGGAAGTGTGTTATGGAGAGCAAACTGAGCTGCTTTCTTCTTTTGTCCCACCTGTTAGGACATAGAGGAGGAGCTGTCCAAACCGGAACAGCAACTGGTCATTGAGTCTATAGAGGAAACCCCAGAACCAGAGACTAGTCCCGCTCCAGCTGCAGCCCCGATGCCACTCATAGGTCCGGCTCTAGACAGTATTCCTATCTCATCTGGGGGGGGGGGTTTGGGGGGGGGGGACAAGGAGCGGAGGGTGGGTCTGTTTTGGTTCACAAGTGGGATACAGTAAACCATTGTTTACCAACCAATACATTTTGAAATATAATTTTATGTTCAAGTGCAACCAATACAAGCAGAGCCGGAAAGTTTTATCATTAAAAGGCACATTTGTTAACCTGGAGTATGTTCAACACAACACAATTAAAAACAACAGTTTTTGAGAAACAATCACTTTCCCCAGTCCTGAATAATAAGCCTGTAGAGGAAGCAGAAGAAGAGAAGGAGAAAGAAGAGGAAGGGAGGCAGTATGACGATTCCGACGAGGAGATCTCCTTCTCCAGGTTCTGTGCGGAGCACTTCCAGGGGAATGCCACCAGCTCCCACATCACTTCCAGGCTACGTCAGCCACTGCTGCCTCACGAGGACGAGGGCGACATTCTGGTGAGGACAGACTTCCATCCACGTCGAACAATAGAAAGTACTGATGATCGCTGTCCAAGAATCCCTTTTTCCATGATGTCTTTTTTTATGAATTGCAGTTTTTGTGGGCATTGCAGACTGATGGGCAGGTTACTTTAATGCATGAGGGAATATATTGGATGCATGGATAAACTATGGTTAGGAGCTTTGGGATACTAGCGGCTGAAGTGTGTTTCCTCCATAGGGTGGCTGGGCTCAGCCTTAGGGATGGAGTAAAGAGCTCGGCCATCCGGAGGGAGCTCTGTGTAGAGCCGCTGCTCCTTTGCGTATGAAGGAGCTAGATGAGGAGGCTTAGGCATTTAATAAGGATGCCCACTTGGCGCCTCCCATTGGAGGTTTTCCATGCACGCCAAACTGGTAGGAGAGTCCAGGGAAGACTCAGAACATGCCGGAGAGGTCATATGTCTCAAATATTATTTCTGGGAATGCTTCGGGATCCTCCAGGAGGAGCTGGAAAACTATGCTGGGAATACGGACGTTTGAACTACCCTTTTTAGCCTGCTGCAACCAAAACCCAACCCCAGATAATAGGCAGAAAATGGATGGATGGATGGAATGGATTATTGGCTGTTAATTTTGGATCGTTTATTTCATACTCTCTTATCATGTAGTTTTCTTTGGGTAATCTAGTTGAATGTGATCAGATCAACTCTAAATGTCTGTCAAGGCACATGATCTCTTTTATACCTTCATCATCTTAATTTATTTAAACTAAATTATTGAACCTCTTGCTTGCTTTTCCAACCGTTCTTCCCCCATCCTCCTCCTCTTCCTCTTCTACCTCCCTCTCCTCCTCCAGGCCTGCCTGACTGTGTGGTGGATTATCCTGAGGTTCATGGGGGACCTGCCAGAGCCCAAACACCACCTTAACCCCGAGCGCATCTCCTTAGCTGGCTCCGTAGTCTCCAACGCGGGGCAGAGGCAGGGGCGCAGACTCAGCAATCTGGTGGGGCTTGATCAGGTACTGGAACGTCGATTTTAGATTCATCTATTTCAAACAAATGTTTTGACTTTGGTTTGTATGTATGTTTTAGAAGATATTTATATATAGAGTTTGATTTAACTTGCATTTAGTTTGAATCTCAATTTTGTTCACAAGAGGCAGTGCACAAATGTACATTCAAGCTGTCATTGTTTTTTATATATTTAAGAAAATATTGTTTGGCTATCATGAATATGAAATTCTTTAATCATATTAAACTACCTGGTGGCAGTTCTCAATTAATCAAATTTCTATTACAGAAACTCCTGAGGAAAAACAGAAAGAAACAAGGAAACACTGGGAGTAGAACACCCTCAACTTTACTTGAAGAGGTTGGAGATTCCATCGTTGATCCTAAAATCATGAATAAGACTAAGTATTAGTAATGCTATGCTCCTTGCTTGTCTGCTCTCTGTCCTTCTAGTAAGGGTCATCTTTGTCATAACCGTTATGCTTATTTACATTTTCTAGCCAGAGGACTTGACAGAGAATGAAGGCATTCTGATTGGAGAAGGTCCCACGTTCGACCGGCCAATGTCTTCCCTGGAGAAACTGCATATCATCGTGGGATACGCTATCTCCAGACGGGACATACGGTACCAAAGAAATGAGTTCACATAGCTGTACTTACACACACGGTCAAATGACAATATATTCCAAGCAACTTTACTCCTGGCTAATCAATTTTGCAACCAAATTGCAATACAATATACAGTATTTACCCTGTGTACATTGTGTGTGTGCGTGCGTGCGTGCCTGTGTGTGTAGGGATGAGATCTACTGTCAGATCTGTAAACAGCTGGTAAGCAACAGAAACAAGGAGAGTTTCCTGAAAGGATGGGTCCTCCTCTCCATCTGCCTGGGTATTTTCCCACCCACAAACGTCTTCATGAAGGTAAGCCCTAACGCTTCTTCTCAGTGTTAGTGAAGTGCTTACCACAACTTCACACTAAGACAGAGTGATTACTCTTGGCAATCTTGTCACTTGTCTTGTTAGGAACTCTGATGTAATTATTTTTATTATTTTTATTCAATATAGCTGCTGGTAACACAGCCACAATTGTTAATGACAGCATACATGTTGCTTTGAGGTAAATACGTAAATTTGTTTTTTTTTAACCTACTTTTCTCTGGGACTGTCTGTTTGTGTAGCAACTTGAGAGCTTTCTCTGTAGAGGACCCAATGGCTACGGGCCATATTGTTCCGACCGGCTCCGACGCATTGTGGCCAATGGAGAGAGAGGGGAGCCGCCATGTTGGATCGAACTCCAGGTAAAATAAAAATGGCGGCACCTTCCATACCACTTAATCTCTCTCGCTGTCATCAAGGGAATGGAGGAAGCCATACACCGGGAGAGTTGCTTTGATTAGTAATAGAAAACGGATGTCATTATGCCGTCTTTCACAAAGGTAGAACGAAACCCTTCATTCCAAACACTAGCCCTTCTAAAAAGACAAGGCAGCGGCGTTCAACGTTTATCTTTGCGTACCACAATCCTCCTCTGTATCCGCACACAGGCTACCAAGATCAAGAAGCCGATGATGGTGCTGGTGGGTCTGATGGACGGCCGGAGCATCAGCCTGCCGGTCGACTCGGCCTGCACGGCCAGCGAGGTGTGTCAGGCCGTGGCGAAGAAGATCGCGCTCCAAGACACCTACGGATTCTCCCTTTACATCGGACTCCACGACAAGGTGAGGGGTTCTCTCCGAAAAACAACACGGAAGGGTTCCAAAACGGTGGAGACAGCTGCGTCGTAACATGTCCATGAAGTCAGTGTTTACAGTGATGTGACATGCATGTACTGTATGTCATTGTCTAATACATGCAACGCGATGTGACGTGAAAGAGATTATTGGAATCCGTTCCGTGTCGGACGCTCCTCTAGGTGTGGTCGCTGGGCAGTGGGAAGAAACACGTGATGGATGCCATCTCGCAGTGCGAACAGGAAGTGAGGAGGAAGGGGGCGGAGGAGCAGCACGCCCCCTGGAGGCTGTACATCAAAAAGGAGCTGTTTGAGCCCTGGCACGAGTCCATGGGGGACCCTGTGGGCACCGACCTCGTCTACAGGCAGGTCATAAGGTGCCTCAAGTCTGGAGAGTACACCTCCGAGAAGGTGAGCGATGGCGTCGTCTCCACTCCCGTTCCGTCCTTGCAGTGGTCCGTTGCGTTTGTTTAAAAAAGGTTCGCTACAACTGTTCGTTAGCGCGCTGATTCCACGGGAGGACCATGAGGATCCAGATCTGTGTCTCATCGTTCACCCTTGTTGACTTTTTTCCCAACTGTGTTTTTATTTTTATTTTTTTCACCCCGCAAAGGAGGACGACTTTGTCCAGCTGGCGGCCATGCACTACTACGTTGAGTTCGGGACCAGCAGCAGTGTGGAGAATGCCCAGAAGGTGGTGGCGGAGGTCATCACCACCTCGCTGATAGAGACCAGGTCACAGGCCCGCTGGGTCCAGCTTATCAACACAGCTCACTCACAGGTACAAAAACACAGAGTCAGAGACTCAAATAATAACGGGTAGACCAGTCAGAGAGGTAGCAAGTACCCAGTTAGAACAATCAGAAACACAACACATTCATTGTTAAACCACACAGGTATAACCACACAGACATTTTTGTCTTATTTTTCTCATTATTTTTTGCTGGTGTAGTATATGTCATCTTTAAAACGATTAAAAAGTCGTTGTTGAAAGGTAATGCATCTGACAGTATGATCGATGCGCAGGATAATGACTATGCAGGGAGCAATGTTTGATGGACGTGCCGTACAGTGTGTGTTCTCACGTTGCAGGCTGGTTACACCATAAGGAAAAGGAGCAAAGAGAGTGTGAGAGCCGAGGCAGTGGACTATGCTCGCATGAAATGGCCCATCTTCTTCTCCAAGTTCTATGAGGTCACCATGGAGTCAGGTTAGCCCACCCAGCCTAATGCTCCCCTGAGCGTTGTCATGGGGATGGCGTTGCACTGCGAAGGTGGTGGTTAGTGCACCTCACTCGTGTCGTGTTGGGCTAAGAATACATTAGTGACTGAATGACCGAATGCATTTAAATATGTGTTTTAAATAATGAAACATTTTTAAACCGAATTTCTTTTTCTTTTTTTAACTGAATACGAATGAATAAGATGTGACTGGTGTGATCCGTTGTGGCCCTCTAACATATGTTATTACACGTATCCTCAGGGCCACCGCTACCTAAAAGCAGCTTCATTGTCGCCATCAACTGCACTGGCATCTTCTTCCAGGACAACACAAACCGGAAGCTTCTAGAACTCTCCTACCCAGAGATCACCGGGGTCAGCATGGACAGCAGGTATTGGTCACCTTATAAGGCTTATTAGGAAAACTACAGTTCACCATGACACGATGGTCAAAAGAGACATTTGTAGAGAGGGAAGTAGTGACTTTTTTTAATTCGAGATGTTTAATTATATTATTAAATTGAAGTTGCTGAATCTGGTTGGTCTTGATATGTAATGGATTCTGGTTTCCTCATAGAGTACTTCAAAATAGACCAATTTTATTAAAAGCAAACTAATGTGTTATAGATGACTTTGCAGCAACCATTTATATATATTGTGTATCATAACAGATTTTATGCAGCGTTTTCTTCTTCACTAACCAGTCTATCTCATTTATTCCTGTGCATTTCAAATGAAATCTGTCAATTCGATGTTTCTTATTCCCCCTGTCAGTGAGGGGCGTGCTGAGGGTCGCGCGGTGAGTCTGTCGACATTCGGAGGGGTGTACGTCCTGAGCGCAGAGGAGGCGGAGGACATGTCCGCTCTCATCAACACGTTCCTGGAGGGGCTGAGGGAGCGCTCTGTGTACGCCGTGGCCACGCAGGATGTGAACAAGGCCGGTAGGACACACACACACACACACACACACACACACACACACACACACACACACACTACACTTACAGTGACCGTAAGGTGGTTAATCTTTCTCTGTATCTCTTGTATATCATGCTTTGGATTGTTCCTCATTGTCATCTTCTTCTCTTTTCCGCATCTCTTTCTCCTTTCTTCCCCTCTCGACTCTCCCTCGGCCCCCTGAAGATGACCCGACGTTGCTGAGCTATAAGCGCGGTGACGTGTTGGTGCTGGTGAAAGACGGGGGCTACGCCCCGGACAGTGGCTGGATCCAGGGCAGCAACGAGCGGACCCAAAGCGCCGGAGTCATTGCCACAGACACCATCATGGTCCTGCCCACCATGACCAAACCCGACGACAACACTCTGGTACATTCCTCGTTAATTGCGTTTCCACAAGGCTAAGCGGAGCTTATTCCAGGGCCAAGAGCAGAGACCAACTAAACCCTGCTATTAAGCTATTAGTAGATACCAGTATATTGCTTTAATGTTGTATTCTGTTTATATAATTTTGTCTTGAATGAAAAAGCATGATGGGAAACAGTTAAATTACTTGTAGGAACTTGGTTAAAAACTCAATGAAATCACGTTCTGTAATACATAACATTCAAAGGTACATACCGATCTACTTTGAATGTCAACAAAAGAGTTAGGGACTACAAATATGCCAAGATATAAGACCAGTGTGTACCACTAAATAGCGATTACACTGACAACCGAACAAATAGCCTTGCTCTGCTGACTGTTTGAGGAAATACTACCACCTTGTGGCGTAACTTATGTACTGCTTCTGTTTGATCACTTCCATCAGAGTCTTTTGAATCTGGGACTAGAACATAAGAAGAGCACCACGCAGAATGCAGTGGCCAGGGAAGAGGCAGTGGCTCCAGTTTCCCTCAAAGAGTTCTCCTTTGAGTATTTCAGGTACAGCAAACTAGATCAAATTGTATAACATCAACTACATTTTCACCCTTGTTTATAAAGTTATAAAACTACAAAGAATAACCTCACAAATGAACTATATTTCAAACTACAATCTTGAGCGGCACGTTTTCCAGTTTCCACGGCAGCTTTCTTTAACCAACAATGTTCCTTTAGTAAATCATGTTAATAAAAAAATTGCTCTGCGACCCTTTTCATCCACCAACAACCCCCCCACCCCCTAACGAGCAGGCAGCCTGGTAAGGATATGGGCCGTCGCGGCCTATCCAGAGGGGCTGGCAGGGAGAAACTGTGGGCCTGTTCTAAGGAGCCTCTTAAACAGCCTTTACTAAGAAGCCTGGTGGGCAACACGGAACTCAGTCCTCTGGCCTGCAGCGCCTTCACTGATATCCTTCCATTACCTTAGTGTTTACTCACTGAAATAGTCCATTAATTTGTGTATTCATTTATTGTGCTGTACCATTTACCGTCAGGTGCTAATATTCATCCATCCATCCATTATCAGAACCGCTTATCCTATGCAGGGTCACGGGGAGCTGGAGCCTATCCCAGCTGACTTCGGGCGAGAGGCAGGGTACACCCTGGACAGATCGCCAGTC
>JAVQJS010021542.1:0-19268 GCA_036024795.1 Galaxias rostratus | reverse complement strand
CGTATATATATAGCCCAATCGAAATAAATTAAATAGCACAAGAATATTTTCCTTTTTTTTGCATTGCAAAACAGGCCTGCACACACTTTCACATACATTTTGATTGTTAGGTCTACGTTACTAATTCGTGCGCAAGCATTCCTTAAATACCTGGGTTGCATGCAAAAAAAGGAAAATATTCTTGTGCTATTTAATTTATTTTGATTGGGCTATATATATACGTGATGCATACAAAATAGCCAGGAGAGATTGACAGTCATTGATGCAACGACCCTAAAACTTGTCGGCGATGCACAAGGCGAAATGTGACGTAACACGAGAGCATACACGAGCGCAATAAAAAACTGTTACTTGCCACTTGACGACTAGAGTGCCTACATGTCATCAGACCTCTGATCTTAATCTGCAGTGCGAGATTGTTACTTCATTCAGGAGAGAAGCATTTTTTACCAAAGTTGTGGTTCGGCAAAGTGACTAGACCTAAACTCTTCTGTGTTCCATGCAGTTTCAACATGAATTCAAATAACTTATCGTCTCTGAAAAATATTTATGTCAACATTGTATAAAAAATGTGTGTTTACGGTTGATATATTTGTTGTTTTGCCAAATTGTTTCAATTGATTAATTATTTTTGCTGTTTACCTTTGGTTTGAAACAAACAAAAATAGGACCGCTGTGAAGCTTTAGCCTATGTGCTTACTTAAATTAAAAATAACTACAAAAGTTGTTTAACCGACAACACCCTTCTATTTGCAGAAATGTAGCTCATATAGACAAATGTTCTTCATAGAAATTGAACATCATCCCTTAGTTAATCTATTACGTTGCTGTCCAGCGGACATGACGGAGGTGGTTAGCTGCTCTAACAATGTGAAGGTATGGTCTTTAACTTTTTAAATAGTTTAAATAACCCATATTGTAATTGGGGTGCTCAATTATTTGACTAATGTCTTACTGCACATATTTGAATAGAGTTGATGCAATACTGCGAAATTAGGATTTTAATATGCTATTTGAAAGTTTTGTGAATTGTCAAATTTGCTAAACTGTGGTTTGTTTGAATGGTCTGTGTAAAAATGTAAAACATTGGCCGAATAATTATTTGGAGTTGCATAACAACACAACTTGTGAATATGCTTGCATTCAGGACATACTTTGTACCCAAATGTACAGAATATAGCATTAATACGTTTTAACCAATTCCCATTTCTCAGCGGATTCTGGTTATTAACAAAAAGATTTAGGTTATGATATGAGTTACTTTGATTGTGGGTAGCAGCATGCTGTTATTTTTGCTACAAAGGAACAGTAAGGTCTGGCCTCTTGACATGTTGCTAAATGAGGTCATTCAAATTTAAAGTTTCCGTCAGGCCACTGAATCATTAAGTGTTATATTAGCAACACATTCAATGAATTCTTTAAAATTACTTTTATGTTTAATAAGTTTTTCTCCCTCATATTTATTTAATGTTTGCCTTACACATGATTTGGTAATTATAGTTAATTTTAATGAACATGAAAAACAATATGTAGCAATAACTGATTTCGCTTTTAGAGAGCTATCCTACGAAATAAATCGTAAAGATTTGCTCTAACAAATTTACAGGACTGAGCAAAAAACTATTCGGGAGAAGACGATTCGTTGGTAACTTGCATGTGCATTCAAGTAACCTATAAGCTATCGTCAACTATTTCAACCTGAAATGCGTGTCGATCCCTTGGGATATACTCTATCTTACTGGATCCAATTTCGACATTTTCGAATACATTGTTCTTAACTACTCAGATTTGTAAAATACATTGATAATCTCATGGGGGGAATCACATATGGTTAGAATGCATTCGTATTTTTTTTCAAGATAGATCATTTCCAAATGTAGCACTGAATAGGTGATCCCATACTTGGCTGTAGTCTACTTTTCCATGTTCAATAAGAAGAGTTGACAAAGTCTTTGAAGCAACAGGCATCTAATATCCTCAACTATAGCTGCATTTATTTTTTTGTTTATATTGACGCGTGTATCCCCAAAATACCAGAAAATAAGGTCACAGGGTACAGAGTAAACTTTGTGATCTTACCATTATTCTAATGAAATTACATTTTAGAGCCAGCGGTTGTTTATATCACGTTTAGGGGGTAAAACCCACTGACATTAGAAAATAGCAGTTACAACAGGTAAATCTGCTGACCAAGTTTTTAGACTGGGGAACGGAAACTTCTTTAATGGGCTAAATGTATGCACATGTCTAAAAATGTAATTTATTTGGATGGTTTGTTAGCTCGTTTTTGAGGAGAGTTTGTTGCCAACTAACTAAGCTTTGCACTCTCTCTGAACCCATAAACCATTTGAAAGTAATATTGATCTAGGATCCGGAAACCACAAACTTCTTTAAAATAGCAGAATAAACAGAGGCTTGCCTTTCAGGTTCATTCTGTGAACTAGCACCCCACGGAGGATGCAATATACAAAGTTACACAACCTTACACTATCAGCATAATCCTACAAGGTGATTTACAATTTAAAATTATTATTGGATGTGAGCAGGCACAAAAACAAACTTCAAAATTAAAACTAAATTAAAGAAAATAATTTGTATGTGATAGTTATTGCATAAATCATTTGATTTATACAGTTGGTAAATTAGGTGGTGAGGTTTGATCTTAAACAATGTATTCTGGCAGGTATTATGTATTTAAGATTACAAAGAATAATGTGATGGAATAACATATGATAAATTACTGTGATTATCAAAAAATCTATTTTCCAATATATTTTATTTAATTTTTGGCCTCAATAATTTTAGGCCTTGCATTGTACTTTGACAAGAGATTAAAATACATTAAACTGGGCAACACAAAAGAAGGATTAGGATTAGTGTTGACATCATGTGTAAAGAATGTGCAAGCGTACATTGCAATAACAGGGAAAGTATTGAGGTTGCAATGAGACACGAGATACAGCATGATATAATTTAATGTCGTTTATCTGTTTCACTACAAACAGACCATTCTCCAATTACACTTACTCTAACCAAGTTTTCAGCCAATTTAATCAAGCGTACACAGAATTGAGATACTGTGAATCGCTGATGTCACAGTTTGTGAAATAGTAAAAATGGCTTCCATCTTTTTTAAATAATGCATTGCCTTTTAGGGTCTTAACAAACAAACAATTCTATCAAAATGCTAATTATTCTTCCGCAATTAATTTATCTCTTCAAACCGTCAAACAATTATGGACACTCTGTCATGAATTTGCATGTTTTTACAGTATCATCTTATCTTATGCAGGGGCCACTCTTGCCCTCATCAGTGGCATGCATTTGGTCGTAAGGCTATGACCTCCTTCATACCACTTAACCCCCTTTCTCTCAAACTAAAAGGGTTTCACATCCCTTTGACTGTATTTTTCTAACCCCGCAGAAGTTCCTTCCTTGCCTGTTTAAATTTGTCAGTTCCATTTGTTAGTTGAAATGTTGTCTCTCCAGACTCCATTATAATTACCAACACAATAAAAGAACCCACACCATATTTTCATTCTTGACAGTGGGAAATTTGACGAGATACTTCATCAAAAATGACTTATTCTTTTGGAGTCAGACGTGTTTTTTTGTTATTTACGTGCCCACTGTCATAATTTCACTGAGGCCCCAGGAGCTACAAGCTAATAGCTACAGCTTAGAATAGATGGAATGCTTTGGCACAAGTAGCATAGCATGGAATTTCTAGCTCAGTCAGGTGGTACCTCCCAAATCATCCAACACCAGTGACAGGCTGCAGCGAGCTACACTACACTAGGACAGGCCTACTCACGGTCCTTGCCAATAGTGGAAAAAAGCAAGATTGGTCTGCCGACCAACCCCCATACACATATGCTTACACACACACGCACACAAACACACACATACGCACACACACACACACACACACGTGCACATACACACACACGGCAGAACATACATACACTTTTATTGTGACAAGTTGGAATGTATGAAAAATGTGCACATACACACTTTCTTACATGTTTGCTTCTGTCTCCATTTCCCCATCTTTTGATTGGAATGATTCCATGCTCATTAGCATGTCCCATTATCTCCTGGAATATTCAAGGGAATGTTTCCAGTTTCTGCCATTCCAATTATTATAATAGAAAACATGGTTCATGACTTTCAAGTTTCTGGAAGTGCTTCAGGTTTTAGTCAAGGCCTTCAGTCACATGTGGGGGTTTGGGATTTTTCAAGGGCATCTGTTTCCTGCTGCCCCAGAAGAGAGAAGGTTGGGCAGAAAGGGGGGTTCATGGCAAGCTGGAATGATCCACCTAGAATTTGTAGAATCAAACCGTTGCACCTGGATGTAATGGTCCATCTGCTGTGCTGGGACTTTCTTTTAGCACAAGACGAGTAAATTAGTTTGCCTGAAAATGGCTGAAAGTCAGGACTTACACTCACCTGGTATCATCTTTTATCCTGAGAAATAGCTTCCGTTGCATTCTAAGCGAATCACAAAAATGTTTCAGCTGGTTTAAGGATAATCAACTAACTGATATGTAAGCCACAACATTTTGATATGTTATTTTTTTCAATTGTTATACAAAGTATCTTTGATTATTTGAGAACAAAATATATTTTACATTCAAAGTGTAAATTCGGGCAAATTGACTCTTAATTTTCAAAAGTTTGCACAAAAAGCTGGATCTTGTAGATTGTCGGAAATGTACGCCACACACTTTTAGAGAGTCAAAAGCAAGATATGAAAAAAATATTTTAAGAAAAGCTTATTTACATGTGCACAGCGATATAGTGAAATCTATATAATGAAACCAAACATGCAACAACAGCTTATGCAACAAAACGTTTGCATTGACTGCCAATATTCTTGTGCTTAGTCCTGAAAGTAACCAATACAACATCAATAGAATAAATGATTCTTCCAGTGAAGACAGACTAATCTTTTCTCATATGAGATTAAGCAAAACATTTCATTGGTTTCATTCATCTTTGACTTGGTAAGCATGCTAAGCACTCCCATGCACAAAATGACTTTGATATGGGGTTATAAGGCTGTCTAGGTCGCTATGGTGACTCACTGGTTGTGTGATCGCAATGGAGTTATCGTCTAAACTAAATAGCACCGTTTACCAAGATGACAAGAAAAAGGAATAAAAACCAAGGGGGGTCTTTGCAATAACTACAAATATTGATGAATATCAGGCAAGTAATCTAAGCGCATTTAGTTCAGTCCTCATTCATTTCCCCTGCACAAAACAATCTACAGTGTCTTTTTATACAGATGATGAAAAACTGTAGCTTCAGTCTTGAGATTCTTCTCTACAGTTATCATCTGTCAGTTTCTTGTACCATAAAATAATATTTCACATTCAAATGCACTGCTTCTATCATTGAATTAATATGGAGTCGCCATAGGTAGTCTTTACAGAGAATAATAAACTTACATTTTAAAAGTATTTTTTTCAAACACAAATTGCAATTGCAACAATTGCAATTCTGGTACAAACCACTGGGACACTCGTTATGTGCTGGGATGGTATTTCTGCATCAACTTCTGCGGTGTCGCATGGACAATTAACCAATTCAATCCTTTTTAGATGTGCAAAGCTAGAAAAAGTAGATCACTTGCAAAAAAAGAGAAGAATTTTATCTTTTTTATTTCAAATAAGAAGGAGTTGCAGAAGTTACAAAGCATTTGTCTTGAATTATTACTTCTTTGAAAAAAAGAAGAAGAGAAACAGCATATGTTTTTTTTTAGTATCCCAAGCAAACCACATTGTTTTCATAAAGCAAACTGCTTAGGTTAAACGTTGATAAGTCAGGAAGTGTTCATGTGTGTACTGGTTGATGGAGAAAGCCAGACATGATTTAGCTCACAGTCATGTAACTTGATTAGGCGTTTTTTTTTCGCAGAGCAACCTCACCATTCCTACTGCAGGGGTGAGACAATCCTCCATACTGACCGTGGAGTACTTCTTTTACTCCTCCTGTCTAAAGGAGTGCTGTGCTCAAAGTCACTTACTCATTTCTCCCTGCACTAGTACAGACATGGTCGTTGCATACACGATCTAACTCTTTCAAATCAGCAAAATGTTGTGTCAAATATACCACAAAAAAACCTTTGGTGTTTTTGATCTGCAGCAACCAAAAATGTGGTTTCACCGGTATTACTGTAATATTGAGCATTCCATAATGGTCCATTGGTTTCTCTACCTCTGCACCTGTTTAATGAATAGTTTTCACAAGGGGATTGGAGCTCCAGTTAGTGTTTCTCTTGTTTGTTGACCCCCTGGTGTGTTCAGCTTGCAGGTGCACTCTAGAAACACCCCTGCCACCTGTGCACTGGACAGCCCATAAATGGTATTTACTATGTAATGATGCTTAGGTGGACAAGTAAGCACCTGGACAAGCCGGGATTAAACACATAATGGAGATGCCCCTATTTCATAGAGGAAACAAGCAGAGACTATGGTTTGCCATTGTTCTTTTGCTCCTGCATGATAATGTGTGTTACAAACCGTTCACTCTTTTCAGAAATAATTCGGCCTTTGATTTCAAGCAGTGAAAATTGTCCAAACATGTTTTTGCTCTTTTCTTGCATTTTCTGACGTGCACTTTATAGACATGGAAGGGTGTTTTATTAATGTCTTCAACCACCATGAATATAGTTAAATGTTGCAATTTACCGCTACACTTTAATTCCTTCTTAACAGACCTTAATTTGTGGTGGTAACATTTCTCGAGAGAGATATCGCAATTGCAGTCTGTGGAAGGTGATATGTTTAATCTATTGCCATTTCCCTCAAGGGGGTTGCCACATCTGGCTTGGCTTTTTTCAACTCTACCATTATCTTGGTTGGTCTTCTTCACCCAGCATTGTGTTTCTGTCACATAACCTTTCTGTGTAGCTAAATTATTGGCTGGAACTTTAAATCTTAATTTTTTTTATTTTGGTTGTGTGCACAGGTATGAAAGTATATTCACCTTTTAAATACTTCTGTTTTTTTTCCAAAATGTTTCTCCATGCACATCTCACTGTCTTTCATACAACAATCTGTTTAGTTTCTGCAGTCATCCAAGACTCCTGTTTCATGTCGGATCACTTTGTCAGTAGCCCCGTGTCCCAGGTAGTGACTGTGACACTGCAAGTTGTCGTGCGGCCACTTCCACCTGTGGTGAGGGCTAGCTCCTTGGAACACACTGCCCAGCCCAACACTGGGTTTGATTTGTTAATGTTAGTGTGTAAAGGGCAGTGAGGGGACCATGCGTTAATGGGGGAGGGGGGACAGACAATCAGCCATCACTAATCAGGGACCTCAAGGTTGTCATGAGGTTAATTGTGATGCAGGTGGCACAAGGGGAGGGAGTGAAAAAATAAAAGAAAAGCTTACAGCCTTACTGCCCCAGCAACAGCCATTATGCTTAACAGCAGACCCTGAGGCAATGCTTTGCCTTTCTCCCTCACTCTTTCCCCTGTGTCCCCTTCACCTTTTAATCTCTCAGCATCCACCCATTCTCATTCTACCCTGCGTGGATTGAAGAAAACTTTTTTTTTCAACTGTCAAAAGGAAATGTAAATATTGAGCCTGTCCTGGTTCACAGTTGCTGTTGTGATGCATAGTGCACCATTGTTGTGCTCCACTGGAGGTGTAGCACTGCATTTAACATTCTCTGAAAGTACTGGACGTACTGTTGTTGTTTGTTTAAATTGACAAAAACAGCTAAACCTACTTGTCTTTGTGAGCGTGTGAAAGGCAATCTCCAAACAAGGCACTGGTCATAAATAAAAGGTGCTACATTGTCTTTCAAATGGCATTTGTTTAACGTTTTTGTCTTACAAAGGCTGTGTTAGTTAGTTACATGACTTACTGACTTAAACCTTGCAGAGTGTCGGAACTGCATTATACTCAAAACTATTTATTTTATGATATTAAAGCTAATTTTACAACGATATTTTAGGATGATATGTATAGGCGTTTTTACAACACTTAACCTTTAATAACAGTCCTTTCAATTTCACATTATCAAACATAATCATAGAATGTGGAGATGCTACAAATAATTGTTACATTTAAACTTTAAGGGGCACAATCTTTGTTCGGTATTTTGTTTTCTTTTTTTTAATATGTAACAATACACACCATTGTAATACTTCAAAGACCACTTATCATACGTTCTCTTTCATCTAAAAAGCACACGGCGAACACATGCAAGTCTTCCTCTGGACTAGCAATCAGACTGATTTCTGTGGCTGTAAACTAATGTGGTCTGTTCGCCCTTAGCAAGGATTGAGCAGGAGGGGTGACAGGTGAAGTGGAGTATAAAGGGAATGGGGCGAAGGGGCTTTTAAAAGACAAACATCTCGCTGTCTGCCAATCTGTCCAAGCAAATGGCACAGGTGTTAATTCAGCTGAAGATTGGACAGTAGCCAAGGCATCACTGTAGAAGACTCCATTTCCCAAGCGTATGCTGGTGTAATACTGCTAGGTTTGCATCTGATAAATGACAAATGAGATATCATTGAGCAGCTGACATGGGGGATGATGGTGGTGCAAGGCCTTAAGTGTTGCATTAGGAGGCCAGGGGCCAGGGGGCTGGACGAGGGCACTATTTTTCTGACAGGTTTATTTTTCATCAAGCCACTACTATGAGGGGCCTACTAAACATTCTGGTCACCAATGTTGTTTCTTTCATAACTGTTTTCTGAGAAAGACATTTTAAAAGGTAAATGGTGTTGCCATCTCGTCCTCCCCTAGTGTTTCTAGAGATACGGTTGAGTTTTATCATAATGCCATCTACAGTGCAGAGCCAGGACCAGAAAATAACATGGTCAGTCCAACTGTAGCTCACACTGCCTGCCCTGATCACCTCCTAAAAATACAAAATGCTAATTAGCCACATAGCAGGTTCTACTTGGTAGACTGCCTTAACATTTTGTACATGCAAAAATATGCATTCCTGTTACAGCTTTATTCTTAATCCAAGTTTCAAACTTGCACCATCCAAATAGTATTAATCTTGTGATTATAAACTGCCTTTGAAAAAAGGGGGATGTGAAATACACCTTTCATCTTTCACCCGCTTGCATGACCAAGACCTTGGTCTGACAGAGCCAGATAAAGCAGTGTTATTCCAACCACTGACTGACATTTACCACATTCATCCGGATATGTGACATTGAGAGGGACAAGCAGAACCAGCAGCCTGATTAAGGACCTATCATCACCTGTAGCTGGAGACATCCGTGACTTCACCGCATATCCACATGGGCAGGAAATACGTCAAGTTCCAGACTAGCGGTGACTTTCAAATCAACCTCTTAAGATGAGATGCAACGTGAAGCACTTTGAAAACCATAAACGATGCTCACCTGAGCAGATCATCTGTTGTCACTGTGTCTTTACGGGGATTGGCTGATCGTATCCATCAATAGGCTTGGTTGAGGAAAGTGTTTCACGTTATTGCAAACCCAAAGGAGTAAAATATCAGAAACCACTAAAGAAGTTTGAATTCAACCGCTCTATAGCATATATGATACATTGGCTATAACTGGCTTGTGATTTGTTTGAAAGGTAGAGTGTATTTGGGTAGGCGGGTGTTTTTTATCTGATAAGGTAAGGTAAAATGTGTGAAATATTAAATAAAAGCATTGAACATAATTAAATAAGGTCAAGGAAACATGTGCATAACAAAAAATTGTGTGAAAAAGCTATCACTACAGAACTTCATCCCACGGGTCCTCATTCTAATTACTAATCAACATTGGGGGGGGGTTCAATGTTCAGTTTGCGGCCTTATCTTTTGCTTTCCCTCTTCTAAGATGTATCACCTACGTAAAGACATGTAGACTGTCTCAAGTGAAGGAGTGAAATCCCAATGGGAGTTGATGCCAGCCGATGTGTTTGCGTTTGAGGATCATCATCTGGGTATTAGACTGAAAGGGATGTCACAGGCCGTCAGCTCCCATCCCTGAAACTCTAAAGGCCACAACATCTCAATGATGAGATACTTCAAGTAAGGTTGAGGGCACAACCAAAAACACTTAGTGACTGCCCTTTGATACGTTGAATATGGAGTGTTACAAGCTCGCTAATTGTGGAGGTGGTGTTTTAGTAATTATGTGTGCTTATTAGATAGATGTTGTAGTAAGAGTCATCTGGCACATTTCATTATAAGAGTGCGTAAAAAACTCTCTCCTTATGTTAATAATCACTTGAAGCGAAACAAGTCAAATTATGAGGATTTGGCTGAGCTGATATCGTCCCCGGGCAATAATGTCAATCTTTGAAATGCCACTTTGATGACAGTAAGTGCTTTATACAAAATGTAAGGGTCAATTCTGTTGGCAGCAATGAAAGACAGACTATCTATTATTGGGGGCGGGGGGGGCACCAAAAAACGGGACTTCCTACCCTCCCTCCCCCCAGGATTCCCCGAGTGGGATGGATTTCATGCTGCATTACAATCTGTAATTTTACACTTACTTTACATATGATTATATTATTACATATTTTGCTTCTGCAATCACAATCAGTCTGCATTACAGACAGGGTTAGGTGTAATCCCCGAGTAATACAAATTGAACTCCCAGCTAATGATATTCATGAAGCTCAGTGTCCCCATATGCCAACCCTATGCCTTCTGCCCATTGTCAATGTTCCTAGCCCCCCCCACCCAGAGGAACGGGTAACGGTTAAGGAGGTGAATTAATCCGCTCATAAATGCAGTTTATCAGAGCCATCTCTGATGCCGAAAACCTTTTGGACTAGGGTATCTAGAAAATGGTGTATCAACCGGCTTTAGCCCTGACTGATTTCAGGTGAAACATTTCAGGGGCTCTGTGATTGTACTCCTTAAACTACAGTTCCCTGAGCATCGGGACCGTTCTTTTCTTTTTTCAAATACAATGTGTGTGGTGACTTCCCACCATATCTAATTATTTGAAATGTTGGAGATGTGCTCAGAATCATGGTAGAATCATTGAAAAAAGCCTTACATGCCATCATTAATGATTTTCTCAAGTAAAACAAAGTGTGGGTTTGTCTCACAGCTTATTCAAAGACCTAAACCCTATATCACAGCCTTTTAACATAAAAACAACGGACTCTGTAAGTAAGGAGATAAGTCTTTGCCTCTGATTTCATTAAGCAAGCAGCTCTGGTAATTAGTCGTGCCCTATAAATCAAGGGGTGTGAATTTATTTCACCGTGGCCTAATTGAAAGTGATCCCTTTTATTTTTTCGTGTACTAGTTGGACTGAACCATTGGATGGTGATAGATGAGGAATCCAGCAAAAACAGTTTGAGTCAGTCAGTACGTGATTGATCAGTACCCTCTGGGATGTCGGGTGGATCTTTCTCCTCCAGCTTCCTTCAGGAGATTAAAGCCTTAACGACTCCCCGGCCTGGTTCAGCTCCCAATTGTGTGTGTGTGTGTGTGTGTGTGTGTGTGTGTGTGTGTGTGTGTGTGTGTGTGCGTGTGCGCGTGTTTGTGTGTGTGTGCGTGCTTTCCTCTGTCTTAGTGTTTGACCTTCAACTTTCTGTATGCTTTTGGGTAGTGAAGTGACAGTTTCTCCTCTTTAAAGGAACAATGTTCCTTTATTAATGTTGCCATTCACTCACTACAGAAATGCCCCATTGCAGGAGTCCATTTGCATGAAAATTTAGTTGATTTATGACTGGATTCTATAGTATTTACTATAATCCCCAAGGACATTTTTGTGCAGGCTTAGTAGTGGCCGTAGTGATGCCACACTACAGTACTGTAACCCCAGTTCAAATAGGGTTTTGTTTAGAACCCCTTTACAAAAGCACAGAGTGACTTCACAGACTTCCCGAAGCAAAGGTGGACCAGCTGGGCTGTTTTGTTCGCCTCCTGTGCTTTTCTTCCAATCGTCTTCTCCCCTCAGCCCTCGCCTCCTTCTGCAAGCAACTGGGATCCACGCGGAAGATTTACAGACGCCGTTGACGATGGGATGAAAACCGAGGACCGGGCGACACCGATGATTCAGGTTGTGTTTGTGGCGTTCTGAATGAGCCAGGGTTGAATGTCCCAAAGGAATGGATGTTGCCTTGAAAGCAGAGGTGCGTCGGCAGGGATCGCTCGGCATCTGGCCCTACACTCATGAGTCATCGTGACCTTCCTGTGAGGGAGGCAGAGAGGTACCCGGCAGGGGGTCTCACTGAAATGGAACTTACGTTTTAAGAGTATTAATCAATCAATCGACAGGGAATTGTAAGAGATGTATTTGTGTGGATTGTCTGTCTGGAATTCATTGAATGTAAATAAGGTAGCCCTACGCCCACAATTTGCTGAATGTGATAAACAAAGTTTGAACAAAAAAAACAATAACACAATTTAAACATTTGTATGTAATAAATGTGGCAATTTTTTTGATCTCTTCTAAAGGTTTTGATATGTCTAGTTTAATATTTTTGTTTGATTAATACCCTTTTATATTTTGCATAATACAAAAGAGAAGCTTACATGATGCTAGTTTGCTGAGAAAACTAACCAAAAAGGCCAGAAGACTAGAGAAATTCTCACCACCATCCTCAAAAAGGCTAAGAAAAGAGTGGGGGACCTAGTCTCTCACACAAAATATATAAATAGCTCCATCCATGTGCCTCTGTGTCAAAGTAAGGGCTCTCAGTGGGGGTCAGACTTCAAAGCAACCAGGGAATTTTCCCAAAACAATGGGTGGCAATTCCAAATGTGGCCATCCTAAAATCCAATTTAAACATTTAATGTATATCTGTCTGGATCAGTATCCTGAATTGCAAACATCACACCTAAAACATGTGCCCTCATCATCAACATAACTACATTTAGTATTTATTCTTTTTTGTGACATTGTAACACAAAATATCAAAAACAATTTGGTTAAATTTGATTTTGGACAAGCTGAAGAATTGACATCTCAAAGGAAGAAAGGCTGAAAGGGCTTCAGAGGATCTTGATTTTTTTTGCCCTGTATAGTTCGTGGGAAATGAAAATGACCTGCAAAGGTTAAAGGCCTAAAAACATGTCAAGAATGTCCAAGCCTACATGTCAAGGGTTAACAGAACGCATAAAAAAGCACAAGGCATAAATATATTTCTGAAGCCGTTTTGATTTCAGCAGTGCAACAATAACTGCCTTCCGTCTGGTCACAAACATATAGAAAGAAATGTATTGTGTAGTTGATGGGCTTGGCTTGCTGTGCATTGCGGGTAGTGTTGCTCTGTTAAACCAGCAGGATCTTGGCATGTCTTACCAGTCTTCAGGTGCTGCAACTCTCTCCTCAGCCTTATTAATTATGGGACACAAAAAATCTAATCCCTTAGCCTTTGAAGCACTCGGCCAGCTTTCCAAGGCTATAGATTGGAACCAAACCATGCATGTGCATGCATCACCAGCTGAAAGACAATAGCTTTTAGCTTTTGTGCAAAGAGTACATATGTTCCAAAGAACAGTCAGAATGGCGTCTTCTCCAAGCTTCCGAATTGAGCACTAATCAGTGTTTATTTAATTATACTGTCTTGATTTGTGTGCAGTGTGTGCAACGCTGGTTGACTTTGCACTATCTGGGATTTAGTCTGGCACAACGCAATCGACATAAATACAAAGTTCTGTCCTCTAGATCAAAGGAGAGTCCCTGCTGAACCGTTATACAAGACTGTCATCCCTCCCCTCATGGCTCACTTTGGTCCAGCTCTCCTCTGTAACCGAATCCCTTGTTTTAGGACACCGCATGCAGGAGAGCGAGAGCTTCCAGGGCCCTTACCATGCTTCATTGAGAAACAATGTCCATTGGAGATTGGCAAACACGTTTAGGGCTGTTTTTTCAGGTGGGAGAGCTGTTGGACTAAAAAAAGTGTCAGATGGATTTTACACTGCCCTCTTGTGCTTTGACACATACTGTACAATCCCTGCCTCCTGCTGGCCTTGGTTATGTGCAATAGCAGTAAATAGCTTTAGAAAACAGCATTTTCTGATAAGGATGGACATTTATTATAATCTAATAAAGACGGAGATGCTGGTGTGACATTCAGTGCATCTCCAGAGGTAATTCTACAATATTCGTTGAAGACATTTAAGAAGATTTTGATAATAAGGTAACAATGCTATAATTAAAGCTTGCCCCACTCACGTTCATCAGATAACCTTTTCTTTTCTATGATGACTTTCCTGAACAGCACTGAAAAAAGGCTATTGACCAAAAGCAGAAGTAAATGTTGTTAAATTGTTTGGATAAACAAAAAAAGGACATGGTAGAAAGGATCAAATGCGAATGAAAGGGGAAAGACCTTCAAACCCGCTCCATTCCAACTGTGGCATATGTCAAAAATAAGGCCGAATAAGAAGAAGAAGAGAGGGGAAATAATTGTTTGATCTGTTCTTTTGCCTGTCGCTGCCCTAATCACTCAAGACTGATTCAGAAAATGCAGGCTTGAATGTCAGAGGGCCTCCTGTGGTGAGGTAGAGCGTTTTACCGTCTCTGGACGCCCATACCCCGGTAATCACCACTCTCACCCGGGCTGGCACTCCAGCACTCCCCTGATTGAGCACCTCAATCTAACAAGGTGCTATTGCTGGAGCAGGAGATTCTGCCAGCCTCTGACAAACCGGTGGATTGTCCCTGATCATGGTGGGACAATACCTTCTTCTTTTTTTTTTTCTTTTTTTCACAAACCAGCCATGTATGGAGCTGCTCATAAGGCAAAGACATCTGTCATGGCATTGCATGCAGGTGGTGTCTGAGGGGGAGTTACTTTTATCGGGAACATGCTTAATGCACCCACATATTATTATGGAAAGTCGTCAGTGCAAGTGGAACATTTCGTCTGAAAATCCAGTTTGGACCCAGTTGATTAATTGTGATTCAAAGGTATAGAAACCATTTTATAGCAAGAAGTGAATGCTAACAACTTGTACCAAGCCTGCTTATTTTAAGATGCAGAATATTAATCACCCCCAATGTTTACTATTTCACCAGATTTTAACCACTAGGTATCAGTATTTTTCAGCAATAATTTAGCAAAAAGTACACACTGTTTTTGATACAATTACTGATCTTTGAAATTAGCATGTGCAGCACTTCCAATGTGTTTTCAAAGGTTAGGATTTAGACAAGGGGAGTGCCAACAAGTAGAAAATTTTTTTGACAATTTTTATTAATTATAAAATAAGAGTGACCAGAGCATGGTGGAATTCAGTGATCTACATAATATGTGCTGGTAAGCCAGCATTACGATTTGTGTTGCCATGAATTTACAAAATATTGAAAACACATTTTCTAATGGTAACATTTAATCACCACTCTCAGTGATGTAGAATGTGTAAAGCTGTAACTTTGACATGTTTCAAGATGCAAAATGCTTGATTTCAAATAGATTGAATAGGCTCAGTATTCAGATAGGATTACAGCAAATAATCAATGTTCTTAAATTATTTGAGTTTAGGTTCAAATTAGCACTCTTAGTAAGGCTAGTCATAACCTCAAAGGGTTAGTGGCCTCAAAAATGTACCCACGTACAAGTTTTCAAAAATATTAAGCCATAGCTCATCATAACTTTAATAATAAGTCTTTGTTCACTTAAATTTAGCAGTTTTTAACGCCTATCATTTTGCTTTGTTCAGCTACCTAGCTAGCCTCCTGTTTAATGTACACGGAAATGCATGAATGGCAAAGGTAAGTAATTCAAAGCCATTCTCTCTATCCAAAGCTGCTGCTAATGAATGAAATGTTGTGAGTTAGAGATAACAAAGAATATTAAGGTGTTGAACACCAAAACAATGACTGATTTAAGTGCAGGAATCTTATCAAAAGATCTGCTCTGATTATTGTTGCATGTAACATTTTTCAATGGTATAACTGCAAAATTGTAAGTAAAACTGCTCACAATCATCCATGTTTTTTAAAGTCACTACAGGCAGTTTGTATTTTGGAGATGACTTTGCCGACCCCTTCCGTTAGCTTTGTGTATTTAGTTTTTGCTAAGCGTTGCAAAGAAGATATGCATAATGCTCGTGGTCAGTGCACATTGCTAACACAGTCAACAACTGTATTCTAAATATCTCTTCCTGATTTAGGGACGCACTTCCTTGTGCCATAAATCAATACATCACAGATTGGCTGAAGATTGTGCCCGGTGAAAAACAACATTTGTGTTGCCTCTAGAAGGCTGATTCCAACTGAGATTGTCTATACTCCCATAGACTATACAATGTGCTATCAAAAGAAATTAATTGAAAATCTGTTAAAATAATATAAATGCCAAAAGTTGCTTTCAGGAAAAAATTATGTCACACTTGGCTTTCCAGTCTCATGTTGGATGACCTACATAATCCGCTGTGTGACATAATCTGGAATTTGGCATCCAAAATGGAGCTCAATATATTTTGGAATAATTATCAAATTATACAATTAATTGCTCTGGCCACAAATTGTCGCAGAACTCTGTTACATAGACAGGTTAATAGAACACCTATGTTCTTACTTTACCACATTTTAGAAACGTTGTTAACAACACGTTTAAGAATTTGGCCTCTACTTTCAATAGGACCATCAAATTACAGTTAAACCATATACTAAAAGGTATTTATGACAATCCCACAAATCCATTACAGTACAAGAATGAACTGCATGATTTAAGGCATGGTATTCGGCATTTATGATCAATAGCAGCTTTTCTAAAGCTGGATTTAACATGTCATGGATGTCTTGCGGTTCTATCAGAAATAATAGCCCTCAACACATTTTAGAGACGTGAAATGAATTGCTGCCTTGCCTCAAGGTTTTTTAACCCCTCATCCTTTTTCCGCTAAATATAATATTGTTGATTTAACTAAGATGTATTTGGAGCTGCAGGCCTAGTTTAAAATTAATAGATGGTTTACAGGGGTGAGAATGGGTGTTTCATTACTCCAGCTGTCTCGACCGGAACTGTGGCAGGATCAGGGTGGTCACTCCATCAATGGGAATTATGTTCAATTTCTCAAGGATGCATTTGTCAGACAGGACAGGAAGTATTGGAGCAATGAACTCCTGTTTAGAGCGCCACCTTATAGACTTTCTGGCAACAGAGCCAAGGGAAAACTTGAACTTGAACCACCATTTCTAACACGAATTCCATCACAGATGCTCATAATTTGATTTTGAATTTGATTAATAGTACGTTTAACACAACCTAAGAGTCTTATTCTCTAATACTAAATGAGGCTCATTAATCAATAAAGTGCATTAATGCAGGGAGACACGCTGGTTTCTAATAGAAAAGGTAAGAGCTACTGCTCAGGGTTTCTCCTTCTTCTACTGGACAGTGGCAGAGGTGTACGGACTGCACATGCCTCCATCAATTTATTTAATTAAAATCTCTTTTTGCTAATACTAGCCCTCACAGCTACCCCAACCCTTTCATTACCCATGACAAATCAATTAAGATACCTACTAGATGGTTTTGCTGTATTTGCTATGTATCTTTCAAACACAACTTTTCGCAACCTGTGATTCTTGAAAAAAAAAAGACGCAATGCTGATGATACCAGCATTTACCGATCAGAAGAAAAATGAATATTGACTGTGTATTATGTCTAGTTTAATAAGTGTGACATATTTTACATTCATGTCAGTAGCTCTTATTCCAAACTAAAGGGAGGATATGGTCACTGCAGACAGTAACAATTAAAGCCATTGAACTTGGTTTATGGCAATATAAACTTGGCCCATGACAGTGGTGTGAAAGCCAAGTATTTGAAAAGTGTAACTCACTTCTAACAATATTGCGAACAATAGAAATGCTTAAAATTAGCCTGACTGGTATTTCTGAATGCCAAACCATATTACTTGTATGTAGAGTCCAGAGCCACAGCGGAAAATAATTGCCGATTGTACATTTTTAAAATTGTGAGAAATTGATAAATAAATAACAGAGGGGAAACATTTAAGTACTTGAGCTGTGGATTAATGACTCAAAACGTTTGCCTGGCTACCTGAAAGCCCTTTCCCCATCTAATGCTGTCTAAGGCTGTCACATTGCCTCTGCTTCATTTAGGTTGATTAATGATGAGCTGTGGGGCACAGCTAGAAGTCTAGTCTCAATTATGAAAAAGGCAGTAACTAGTCCGGTGGTGCTGATGGCTTTATTCTAGTGACAGCAGTGAAAAATAGCAATATTTCTAATCAGGGTTAAATCATTTATCACTTGGTTATTGGCATTCTTGAGACACCCAACCCAAACCATTCAACCCTGACCTATCCGTTAAGACCTAATGGTGTGCTGTGCATTCTATATCCATCACACCCAGTCCAAAAAAAATCTCTCTTTAAAGATTTAGAGTTTTGCAGGTGACAATAAGAACTATATATATTTTCAACAATGTATCAACATTGCATCTATTGTCTTCTGCCTTGACTGTTCATCAAGACCAATCTGATGATGAAGTTGGTGTAAGACCTTCCTTTGTAAGAATATGGCAAACCTCCCATAATGGTAGATCTAATATATATGTTTTGAAGTATAGTTTCAACAAGAATATATATAATGTAATTTGAGAAAAAAAAATGCATTTTATTTAGTTTTTAAGTGCTTTATCAAGACACTCAAAGCGCTTTTACACAATTAGATCACCAAATAATATAATACACTGAACAATGGACCGACAGCTATCAAACACTACACCCAGTCTGAGTGATACCACGGCAGCCAATTTGCACCAGACTTGCTCACCCAACATACATTACATCTTTCTCACACACATATAACACACAAACCAACTGTCAGTGACTGGTCAGGCCACTGGCAGGAGGCATGTTTTTTGGACTGTGGGAGGAAACCGGAATACCCGGAAGAAAACCCACGCAAACACGGGGAGAACATGCAAACTCACAGAAAGGTCTTTTGGGTGGGGATCGAACCCAGGACCTTCTCGCTGTAAGGCAACAGTGCTGCCCAAACTACTGGGCCACCGTGCTGCCCCAAGCAGCCCCCATTACAACATGTGGAAATTGCCAAATAAAGAAACTAAAAGGCAATTGGCAGAAGTGTTTTTAATATGATTTTTATGTTGCATAGTCACACTTATGTTAATGAGTTATCATTTCACTTACATACTTCAGCAAAAGCATAGTCAATATTTCAATTTGTGCAGATTTAACCTAACTGTTACGAATGAATTTCATTAATGCTTTGAGTAATAAAAACAATATGAATTTCTGATAGAGAGAGAGAGAGAGAGAGAGAGAGAGAGAGAGAGAGAGAGAGAGAGAGAGAGAGAGG
>JAVQJS010021529.1:0-10737 GCA_036024795.1 Galaxias rostratus | reverse complement strand
ATTTAAGCAGGGTGTGGCTACAAGGGGAACTATTGCTGGAACCCCAACTTTCAGAAAATCTGAGACAAAGGCAGGGTGGAATCATGAATGGGAGATCCGACGGCTAAGTCTCTGCTATTTGCCAGATGGTCCAAACTACGTATCAGTCAATTCATGTATATCAGGGTTGCAAATGAAAAAAAAAAAAATCACTGATCGATTCCTCAGTCAGGTCAATGAACAATAGCTTAATTAACAAAAAAAAGTTAAATATACACAGCACATTATAGATATCTCCTCTAGAAAAGAGCTGAGGCTTATAATGCTAGCAACTTACAAAAAGATTTTCTTCTTAAATGAATTGTGGGAACTGAATACAACACACGCTGTTCAATTTATTCATTTAATTTAAAACTCTTGATTGATTAAATTTGTATGGAAGATTAATCGATCAATTAACCGTCAACATCCCATTACATATAAAAATGGAGGCTAGCCTGAGATACAACTCCAGGTGTTACTTGTATGCCATAGTAGTCACTGTTCATTCGGTACCTTATTGAAATGTATCTGATTTCAACATGAACAGACATACCTGTAAGCTACCACCTTTGTTGACATGCTGTGGATCCCTTTCATCATCCTGACAAGTTTGTACTTCACACACCTGAAACAGCACATATATTTAACTTTTCAACCACCATTTTAAGTTAACATCCAAGAACTACACTTTGTCCTGTGTGATAATGTTTTTTTTATATTACATATATACAATGGGGAAAATTGTATTGTGAAAAGTATTGAAAACATCAATATTTTGTTCAGGAAACGTATTTTCAATGAGCCTATTCAAATGAAATTTGCACCAGAAGTTGGTATTAACTCAAACAATCCAGATAAAAATTTAAACATTAAAGTCTATATGTAAATAAAGTTGTGTAATAAAGTGTGATGAAACTGGAAAAGTATTACAGTTTCACATTTCTCTAATACATTTCCTGCACAAACTTTTGATGTGTTCAATAATTATTTCCTCCATTGTTCATTAATAACATGCAACTCTCTAGGTCAGCAGTAAACAACGCAATTTTGGTGTTACGATATATACATTGGCACACTCACTTTCAGGTATCTAATGTGTCCTCTTCTTAGTGCCATATTGGTAGAAGATTTGCAGTTGTAGAACCTAAAAAGAAAGCAGGTCTTCAATGTTGCTTTTTATATCAGGATTAGCATTAGCATAATTGAAAAGAAAAACACATAAGAGTATAGTATAGACTCCTAACTCAGATTATTTTTTTAAATGACTTATTCTAGGTTGGCTTTTTCTTTCTTTTCAACGCAAATGTTGTTTTCAGTGGTAAACGTGAGTTTACACCCATTGTTCATTGACATTTAATAGCTGAATTATGTTATTGGTGATGCTGTTGTGACGGTTGCTGCCATTGTAGTTTGACCTTACGTACAGTGTATCCGGAGAGTATTCACAGTGAGTTTCCACAGTTTGTTACGTTACGACCTTATTTCAAAATTGATTAAATAAAATTTACCCTCAACATTCTGCACACAATACACCATAATGACAATGTGACAAACGTTTGAGATTTTTGCACCAGGAATTTATACAGGTGACGAGGAGAAAAACCACCACATGTGCGCTCTGGACAGGATTTCATTTACAGGATTGCAAAAGTAATAACCAAATTACCCTACCTCCCCTTGATAAACAATTTATTTTTAAACACAGCTATTGTTAGATAAGGTCATGATGACCATAACTATGACAGACTTGTGTAAAATGCTGTTTCCTAAATGAGTTGTTGTTTCTCTGGTCTTTAGAACCGCTGTCCCGTTCACAGGCAGCTTCATTGCCCGGGCAACAAGTGCCAACCTCAAGTTAATGTAATAGTTAACAGTATATATTTTTGTTGTTGTGATTAGGCAGATTGTTATATATTATCATATATACTGTATAGACTTCTGAAATAATTCCCAACATCAGAAAGTGTTTTATTGCATATAATTTATTTTATTTTGTAAGTATAACTTTGTCACAAAAAAATGGAAACGCAGAGGTGTTTTGGCCGTACATCGGTATCTGCTGATGTTGCTTACATTCGGCAGTGGCCAATTTTATGTCACTGCTGTGCATTTGTTTGTTTTAAAATTAGGGAAAGTAAATGTCAGCGTGGTAATTGAAATATAAAAAATGTATTCATGCAATTGAATAATCACATTTCACTAGTCAAAGTTTGGCAGAACAGTAGTATTAACGTTAAGGAAACAGATAGAACACCATCACTGTGGTGGCAATGCACTCGTTTTATTGTTTTTGAGTGTAAACATTTCCCACATTGGATTTTGTTTCAGCGTTGAAGCTAACACTCCTCAAATTGAAGTTAACATCCAACAGACCCCTTAATAATTCAATGGTCACCCTTAGGCACCCTGCATAAATTGAAAGACATAACTCATCATCCAATAACCACACCTGAAGAGGGCACATCACATAAGGAAACACACGCGAAGCAATGAGACCGCAAACATCACAATACGGGATATAGACCGCGAAAAGACCAAAAACTGTTACATTTAATAGTCTAATTTTAATTTCTTGATCGATTAAATTCTTAATGAAATATTAATATCTCTATTCAAAACAGTTCAGTTCTTTTTTCACTATGACAATTTCTTTGTTTTCCCAAGCACACAGGGGGAATAAATAAACAAAAAACGCCTAAAACCTCAGTATTGGCCAAATTGTAGTATAAAACACTGGAATTGGTTCATTTATACATAAAAAATAAAGAAAGGAATATTTTTCAGTTAGAACTTGTCAACATTAAATTTTTTTAATTATTTTTTTATTTAAAAAAACAAAAACAAATCTAAAGTGTTGGTGTGCATGTTCTTTTCTCAGAAAATGGCATTTTAGTTGTAAACAAAATGTTCTATCTCTTATGCAAAGACAAGACCGCCAGGATCAAGATATTTTACAAAGGGAGAGAAATGTTGACCTAGGTAGATTTGGCGTTTATTTACCTAGCGTGGTAGCTGATGCAAAACTGGAACAAATGCACGTTTTTCTTTCTCAAACAGGCATGAAATAGTCAAGCGCGCCCTGTCTTTCATGAAAATCATCTTACCGTGTCCCTAATTGTTGAAACTTAAACTTAGATCAAGGCCTCCGATAAAGCGTCACAAAAAAATTATAATCAAAAATCAAAGATAAAAAAAAAGAAGCCCCCACAGAATTTACCTTACATATTTGAATTTTTCTAGATGTATAATTAAGTTAGTCAGGTACTTGTGGTACAGAATCGTTGTAGTATTACATTAAATGTAAACTTTTGCACTTATCAGGGCAAGGCTATCTACATTGCGGATTTCAAAGACTTTCTATTAAAATACTTGAGTACATAATTTAGAACTTAACACGTACCGTACGAATTTTGAGTAGCCTATAAATTACAGTATGAAAAGCTGTACCATTCCTTTCATATTCTATTATCCGCTATGTTCATCGAAGCATTGGTTTGCTTAAAGATTGCGTCGAATGGCATATCCAGTACTTGAGACCATGGATGCCTTAAAAAAAACTATTTGCAAGTCAAATGGTTTATTGTCTTAAGGTTCGCAGAGAAGATTGCAGAAATTAGTATCGGCAACTAAAACACCTAATAATGCAAGATCAATACAAGACAATCATCGTCCTAATGAATGGAAATATTGGCTATTATATAGGAGTGTTTGGATAGTGAGCTTTAACTTTTGCAAGATCGATTAGGCAACTGCAGGGGAGGCAAGGAAATCGTTTTTCAATCCAATTGATCCATCGATCAATAATCTTGCAATGAGATTTCTATTTCACAGAGATGGTTCTGACTTAAAAAGATTTTTGCAAGTAATAGGCTATTTATTGGAGCCACAATTGTTTAGATGAAGAAGTTAAGATAAGACACTTGGCCGGTTTTCAGAGTACGCGTTAATAATAGTGTAGCCTTAATTTTGGTAAACAACCATTCAACTTTAAAGGTAGTTTTTACAAAGCATTTGTTGCAACTTAGGCATTATTTCTCCCACGGTAAGAAGTAAACTAATAGGAAATATGGCGTGAGCTTTCTGAAGACACCGCTTTGCTAAACCTAAGGATCGTACAATTGAAAACCTTTTATCGACACTAAAACTGTCACTTTTAGATGAATAGAAAATGTATTCATTTGTTATTATTAATAAACATTTAGTTAATAACACTAATTGAGCATTCACTGTTTAATCACTTTAGGATAACAATGGAAACAAACTTGACCTGCCGAATATAAAAAACATTATTAATTTGACAGAATGTTGCGCTATTAGTGTATAAACAAGAGGCACAATGTCTGTTGTATGTAGTTCTGATAAATTATAAGATTGAAATATTTACATCAGCAGCCAGTTAGAATGCTAAAGGCTAAATGATCAATTCGTCAGGGCACCAACATGGGGACCAATCTTCATGTTGTGGTATACACCCGCATCAGTTGGCTTCTGCCTAAAACCAAATTAATAGATAACCCGAATACCTTTTTTTTGGTTGCACAGATCAGAAAACTTAGAATTAGTGCTACCAACCGAAGACTGCACACGTACGAACCATATCGTAGCTGGCGTTACCGTTCGCGATCCAGTAATATAAACATGCTTGCTTTGTACTGTGTTCGCTAGCGTTACTTGGGTTAGCCTGCCAACATTATACATTGAAGCTCATCTAAAACTACAATAAACTCTTTCAGTCCATAATTTGTACTGCATGGTGTCCTGCCGAAAAGGTATAGCTAGCTAACTCTGGTCCTTGACTATTTTAATCCCAAAAATCTGCTGTAGACGTAAACACAACTGCTCACTAGTACGATTCGGTGAAAGGTAAGGAATAACTTTAGCTGTTCTGCTAGCTACAAATGCGTTAGCCAGCTCTCCAACATTGGCTATAGGTGCATTAAATAAATTATGGCAAGTAGCACAATTCGTTTTATTAACTGGTAGCAATAGGTAGATGGAAACTAACCTTAATATTCCGCTTGGAAATGTTAAGTACTTGTACTCGATTAAACCAGCAGCTTTCAGAAGTCGGATTGCATTTTCTTCCGAGTAGCGCGTTTTCTTCTTCTTCTACTTTTATTTTTGCGGGAGACTGAACGCTTCAGCATTTTTACTGCCATCTACCGGAGTCGTTAAATAATTTTCCACAGCACATTTAAAGGACCTTGAAGAAGAATGAGAAAGGCTGCAATTTTTTATTATTTAAGTTTTACATTTAGAATGAAAGGCTAAAAAATGTACCCCAGAAATCAATAAAGTCTTTCAAATCAAGTAATTTGCATTAATTTGGGAATTGATTTAGTGACTCACTTCCTTGGACAAGCAATTCGTCACGATTGTGCAGGAGATCGTGGTGGCAGAAAATAATATCATATTCTATATTACAATTGCAAGCATTGATTGCTGGTGGCTGGCAACAATTTTTTTTTATAAAAATTATTACATATTTTACCCAAAAATTGCATATAACAAAGAAAGACAGAAAGAAAGAGAACAAATGACAGATCTGGTAGGAAAGGTCATATAACTCAGCAAATGGAGGACGTTCCACACCAACCAACCTACATAACCTTCTGTATAGATATATATATATAGATAGTCAAATTAGACAGTTAAAGTGCTGTGTCTTAAGAGTTTTTTTATCATCTACCTCCAAGGCCTAAATAATCTACAAAAAACTGACTTCAACAAGTAGACCCAATGATAAGTTTGAACAGCATCAGTGCCTTTTGTAAGTTCAACAGAGACCCACCTTTGTTAAACTATTAATGCACTGTCATACCAGCAAAGACACATACAGAACATGAGACATGCTATGACCTTCCTTACAGACATATCATACACAGTCACATTGTCATATCTAACACAACGATAAACCAATATCTGTGTTTACAGCACTTCATGACTCTTTACATCAAGATGATAAAAACATAGCAAGGAGGCATAAACACGATAACAATTAAACATTACGAGTGCTGTCAACATTATAAAGAGTTACACAACAGGCATACACAGAGTTAAACCCGACGCTACATTACGTCATGATTCTTCAAGTATAAAGATGTCTGGCTTGGGCAGTTGTGACCCTCAGCTCCAAAATACATGTGGTAATCCAGCTAAAAGCTATCTAAAATTTAAGAATGTAGTAACCACTCTTCGTCTGATATGATAAATGAAATGTTGATTTGACACCTTCTCACTTTGTTGTTATAAAAGGCTGAAGATTTATACTATAATACAGTCTGATCACATCTCAGTGCACCTATGGAACAGCGGAGACATGCTTTGAGAGTGGGAACATTTTATCCTAAAACTTTGATGTGATTTGTATTTATGGACTTTGGGTAAACTGACAGATTTAGAAAGAAACAGTAATCTAATGTATGAGTGTATGATAATGTATGAATGGTCGCCATAATTTGTAATGGGTTCCAGCATATGAAAGTTTTACCTTACTGCAATGGACAAGTAGTGAGATTTCCAGAGCTGTAACTTAGTCTTAGTATTAGTATATTTTTTTACCTCATGGAACTTTGAACTGCTGCTACAGAGCCACCAACATGATTACCAGCCACTTTTCTAAGATTTCAAGAGGACTGGTCTGAACTCAAACTTTTTTTCTCTCACATATGTGCTATCAGAAAAGTGCATGATAATCCATAAATACCAAAAAGTTACCTATGATGATAATTCCTTAGATTTAGTTTTTAGCGTTTTTCTCAAGACTAAATGCTTTACACATTGATTACCAATTAGGTCCACACAACAAACTGACACATTTCACACAACAATCAGTCTGGGTGATACCGTAGCAGTCAATGTGCACCAGACTTGCTCACCCAACATCAGATCACGCACACACACACACACAGGAGGAAGCTGAAGCATCAAGTGGAAACCCATACACACAAGGAGAACATGCAAACTCCACACAGAAAGGCCCTTAGGTCAGCCAGAGTTTGGGCTGAGGATTGTCTTGCTGTCAAGAAGGCAACAGTGCTAACCACTGAGCCATAGTGCTGCCTAAGTGTTAGTGCTGGTGTCAGTGATAGTTGATTTAAGTGAACAAAAACATTTAGTTTTTATTGAGGCGAAGTTTTTTATTGTTAGGTACTGCTCCTTCCGAAATTAA
Organism: Galaxias rostratus; assembly: GCA_036024795.1. NCBI lineage: Eukaryota > Metazoa > Chordata > Actinopteri > Galaxiiformes > Galaxiidae > Galaxias > Galaxias rostratus. The sequence continues at coordinate 3,545 of JAVQJS010021529.1, read as the reverse complement.
TCTACAGCTAAGGTTTCCCTAATGCCGGCCCTTGGCCACGGAGTTCAAGGATCTTATTGCTTAATGTCTTTAACACCTTTTCCATGCGATGCTTGGACATGGTTGTTCGGGTATACCAGCTATCATCCCCACCATCATTCTGAGTGTTAAAAGTACAGTAAAAAGCATCTTGTAAGGTCATAAAGCCCCCACTATGTTTAGACACATAAACTTTATAGTCTTGCAGAGGGCATCGCTCAGGGAAGTCACATAGACCATGCATTCGCAGAGGGTACTGCTGGTGAGCTCTTTGGGGGTTCCACTCCAGGTATTCCAGTTTCTCTACACCGCCAACAGTCCCAGGATGGGCCAACTGCACCAGTTGTAGGTCGGAGGACCGAACTGGCCACGGGCCTTGAAGATGAGCTTTGCCAAATGCTCTGAGGTTGTTGAGCAACACCAGGTTGAATAGTCCTTCTGGGTTCGATCGGGATAGAAGCCCTGCCTGTCTAAGAGATTTTTCCTCTTCTAGTCTCAGGTTCTGGACAACCTCCATTTCCCTGTCCCTTTCTCGCACTTTCAACTCTTCAATGAGGACAGCCAACTCAACGCGGGCCATGGGCAAGTCTGGTGACTTCCTCAGGTTGCAGCTTTTGCTCTGTATCAGAGGGTTGCGGTCCAGTATTTTGACATAACACATGAGATTGCAAAGAGTTAAGTTCTCTTTTTCAGACTCCTCTCTGAGGTATCTAAAGTAGTCTAAAAGCTGCATATCAAGCTGTGAAATTAATAGGGGACTGCCCTGGCTCTGTAAAGAGATCCATTCATCAAATGACCTCAGATTACCCAGTATTGCAACCATTTTCTTTGCAAGCTCTGGAATCAGAAAGCAGACAGGCAAAAAGGCAAATGAAAAATGCATTTTACACAATTTGTAATGCATTGAAAATAAAATATCGTATGTTATTTCTGATGTATACTGTGCACTTCAGGTGTGTTTCGTTTGATATAAACATTTTGTGTTTATCAATTTTTATGATGTGTTTTTTAAAGTTTTTATTTAATGAGTTAGAACATTTTAACAACAAATACTCACTTTTTTCAGTTTGTTTGGGATTTGCTGCTGCTTTTACATTTCTAGAAGTGCTTGATGTAGATTGACTGAACGCCGCTCTCGGTTGCAGGTTGAGTGTTCTTTGTTTAGAAGATGATGGGGCATTTGGTCCTTCTCCAAAGGTCATTTGTGCCTCGTCTTCTGATGTGCTCTCTGTGTCTGAGATAGGGATCACGTGATAAGAAACATCTTCCTCAATAGTGGTGCACAGGTCCTCATTTGGTTCCTGGATTTCCACATTTTGTGATCCTATCTCTAAGTTATCTTCCGTGGCTTTGGTCAAACGACAATTTTTCCCTGTCTTTTTTTCTAACATCCTTCCAGGAGATAGATGCGGACTGTCAGATCCCAGCCTTGGTTCATGTACCACTGAGTCTATATCAAAATTGCTTTCCCATTCTGCATCCCCATTACCCCCAGAAAAGTGGGTCCCCTGGCTGCTACAACTACCTTCTGAATCAAAGCCATTCATGTCCGTCTCTTGGTCGTGTTGCTTTTGGATCCTTTTCCTCTTGATATTTGGTTGCACCACATCTGTGTCTTCTTTCTCAAGTTTGTCTGTGGCTTTTGTTATAAGTGTAAACGGCCAGTTATAGGCATGGCCTGCCTCACATTGCCAAGCAACCAGACATTGATGTCCATCTCCTGAGTCTAACGAGCCCACCCTTGATGGCCTTAAGAGGCAAATTGTGGCATGGTTGTGTGCCCATGCAATCAAGTTAGAAAGGTCCTCTAGCATAGTGGCACTGGCGTTGGTTTTACCCTTGATGGACATCTGCAAAGAAGAAATCCAAATTAGAATACATTTTAAAGGTTCTAATTCATTACTTCTGTATTTTTTATTAACAATAATCAACCATTGACAACTGCTGGTGAGTAAATATAGTGTATTTATTAATAGTTACAAGAAAGACAAACTAGTCAGTGGCAATATGCAGGTTCTATTGCGAGAAGGATGACAAGCCTTGGTATTCTAAGGTCTTGTCCTATTGGAAAACCTTTTTTGTAAACTTTGGTTGTCAAACTAGACACTGCAAAGTCAGAACTGGACAACAATTTTCAGGCGTATAAGGTACAAAAAGGTATATAAGGCCTACAAAGTACAGACACCTGATCATGCTGTCATCTAGCAAACACATCTTACTTCACGTTAGGTTAGAACGTTGCGATTATCTTGTGATAGCAATTGTCACAATTGTCACAAGTAGTATTGTCTAACCCTAAGACAAAGCAGATTGCCCTGTCTTTTTGCTCTTATTTGCCTGTGCTGGCTTAGGCTCTCTTTTTCTCCCCCCTGATTTGTAAATTACTCTCTGGTTGGCTGGGGGCTTGCTTGCTGTTTTCTTTTCATAATTGTATCATCTCACCTGTTTAATATTCTCCAGAGAGGGTCTATTAACTTGATCGCTGCCACATTGTGCTTCTAAGGGCATTGACGTGGGCATAATCTTAAAGAAAACATCCTTATCATATTTTCAGTCTAGCAGCTCAATTTATTTTTCAAAATAATGCATTCATGGTCAGCTAAGGGTCAATATCTGCTTTATCAATTATCTCATCTTTAAGAAGACAACGCATCAGAGAAGATTATTACTATTGGCCTCAGGCCATTGCTAACTGCTTTAAACACACTGATGTCACACCAGGGGAGGATAGACTGGGGAAAATTGCTTTTGACAATTACATACACCTGTTAAACTGTTAGAGCTTGTAGGTAAAAATATTCTTCAATCAAATGTCGCTTCAATCCCCAGCATGTTGGACAGTCCTTAATGAAAAGCAATTGTATTCAGAATTATTAGAATTTTAAGTTAAATTATATTAGATTTTATTATTTGTATTAATATTATACACAGAAAAGCTGTTTGCATGCTTTGTGCAGGCTTCCGGGGGTAAGGCATCGTGTAAGCATGGGCTATTTAAGTGGTAGTTGTGCACCATTTTATTGTCACAGCACCACATAACCCACATTCTCTCTGTGCACATTCCACTCAAAGTGTGTCTAAACAAATGGCAAACAACCATAAGGTAAAAATGTTGTGGGTGAGTCCCATTTCGTCCTGAGCTTTTTGTTGTTCTCTCCTTCTACACCAGCTGTGAGAGAATACACAAACAGTGACTCAACTGACCCCAAATCCTCCGACTCTATGGGCCTTCTCTCGATGAAGGGAATATGGAATGGCTTATGGCTGAAGCAATTAAACAGGTTTGGTGAATACATCAGTGGTTAGGTGGCAGTAATGCACATACAATCTAGTTGCTCACCATCAAAGGAGAACATCCATCCATCCATCCATCATCAGAACCGCTTATCCTATGCTGGGTCGCGGGGGGGCTGGAGCCTATCCCAGCTGACTTAGGGCGAGAGGCGGGGTACACCCTGGACAGATTGCCAATCCATCGCAGGGCTAACACATAGACATACAACCATTCACACCTTGGACAATTTGGA
>JAVQJS010021527.1:0-11275 GCA_036024795.1 Galaxias rostratus | reverse complement strand
CCCCCCCCCCCCCCCCCCCCCCCCCCCCCCCCCCCCCCCCCCCCCCCCCCCCCCCCCCCCCCCCCCCCCCCCCCCCCCCCCCCCCCCCCCCCGGCGGCCGCCGCGGGCGCCCGGCGGCCCCTGCTGAATTTGGCAGCTGTGACCCAGAGAGCCTCATGGAACCGGCACGCTGAGAACGGGCAGCCTTTCAAAGACCAGCCACAACACTGATGTTGGAACCCAGGATTTGGCCTACAAAGAGTGAACGGTCCCTCCATAGAATTCAAAGTAATGTCTCGACTTCAGTTTTATGTTCATTAGTTTTTCCTAGGGACTTTCTCCTATTAAGATAAAGTTATCTCATAAAACGTTCCAATCCTTTTATCTTTTGTCCTCCTAACTCATGATTCTGTGCTTTAGGTCCTGCTGGACTCAGATTCTTTTTATGAGATGTATATCCCCATGGCAACGCACAGCTGTAGTAACACTGTCCACGTTTAGCGTGTAATTCCTGAACTGTCATTTGCATAATAGACCAGCTCGAATTTAGCTTGCCCACCGGTGTCTAGCCTTTCTAAGTGCTTCTCTCCAGCCTACTAATCTTTTCTTCTTCTTTTTTTTTGACGCTTGACAATATTTCCATCATGACTGCTGGTATACACAAACTGATGTGATCTTTCTGGCTCATGGGACTAATTTCAATACAGCCTTTGGACATGTATTTTATTACACTCATATTTCATGAAACAATCTCATCAACGAGCGGGTAATGACTTAATTAACCTATCGGAAAGGAGCACCCCTGTAGCCCCAAAGAAGACATAATTTAATTGGAGGCTCCTAAGCATGGCTGGCGATTATAATCTAGTGAGAAGTTGACTGAATGCATCAGTCATTGCTGCCTAATGGCACACATGAGGAACTGACCTGGAAGAAGTCCAAGAGAATAGGTGGGGAATTAATTATTTGAGTTAATTGGGTTTTAATGAACATAGAGTCATTTCAGATTTTCTGATTTCATTCGTTAAAACATCTTCTCTTTTGTTGTTGTTTGCGTGTTCAATTTGATGTTTTTTTTTCTTTATATTTCCTTTTTAATATTTTTCCAAAAGAGTGACGCCATTGTAGGTTGAAGACAATGTGTAAGAAAAAAATTTACCGCTCTCTTTGATTACACGACTTCTGTAGATTCAGATTTGCAGGTGCCGCTATTAAATCATAAAACATTAAGCTCGTCTAAAACAAATTATGCCACACTGTAGGTTGGAGCCTCGTTCATTATGCATGTGCTGCTCCTAGCACTCCTTCCTCCGCGCCCCATCCTCAGCCTTTGTCACTATGCACAGGTTAGCCCGATGACGCTAAGGAAGACCTGCTAGAGTAACGTCAAATATCTTGTCCAAAATGGCCGCCTGTTGTAACATAAACTAACCTTTTACCTCCTGCTCTGTGAGGTAATTTCGTCAATGGCACCTGACGGCAAAAAACCTCGGGTATCGGTCGATCTCCTGTTTACCCGTAAACCCTCGATCCATTCGATCCCGGTTGGATCCGGGGAGCTAAATCGAATGCGTCATGATTGACGTTTAGTAGGGCCATTCTTTTGGACGTGCTCCCCACTGCACGGGGCGTTCACACGTCTCCCTCGGGTGCTAGAAGTTCGGTTTCTATTAGTATGCCAATACAGTATTCTGTTTGGATTCCCTCCCTCTTGAAAAGGGGCTGTTGGCTCACGATCATCCATCTCGTTGTGAAATGTGAGATTATTGCACTCTTTTTACAATAAAGCAAACAAGCACAGCTACAGTATGAGTGATCATTTATTTACGCCGGGAGTCTTTGCTTCGTAGCATTGGCATGAGAGCCCTGGCTACTCGCGCTCGCGTCGAGGGAAATGAAATTACTGGTTCAAATATTCGCTGCTTGAACAATGATGGCGAACAGCAAGGTGCCAGGTGTTATAATTGATTTAATACCATGTATCTCAGCTTGCGCAGCCCCTATTATAACCTGCCCCCCCCCCCACACACACACACACCCCTTCACTTTCCAGATGCAGAGTGGGGCAATAAAGTGATCTGTGAACACCCCACCACACTTGTGTAGCCACAGCCTCGAGAAGGCTGTTTAAGGCGATTACCGCGGACGAGATTTCTGCTCGCCCGGCTTTCATTGCCTCTCATAACCTTCGTCGACAGCGAGCGCCGGAAGGTTGTCGGCAACACGAAGGGGCACAATGTCTATGATTAAGGATCAGCTGATTAGGCACTTACTGTGTAATCTTAAATATAGGATAGGGAATCACTTACTTTACAGCCCACAAAGTGATTTTCCTCTCAATGGGGCTACCTTCCCTTAATCAGCTTTGTGGCACTGAAAGGCGATGAATACATTTGGCCTTTTGTGGCGCGGTGATTATGTGAGCGATGTGAAGCTGGGCCTCACAGAGGGCCCTATCCCGCCGCCACCCTTTCCCCTGAGCGGAGCACTTTCTTTCAGCAGTTCCATTTCGTGGCAGTGTTTTCAATAGTAATGGAAATAAGTCTTTGAGAGAGTGCATGCGAGTGTGTGTGTGCGCGTGTGTGTGTGTTTGTGTGTGTGTGTGTGTGTGTGTGTGTGTGTGTGAGTGAGTGAGTCCAAGAGAGAGGGGAGTTCCACATCGATTGTTTATATAACTGAGTCACTGGAACACCATCAGCACACCACGGCAAGACCGTCAATCTCACCAATGCTGACGATCTGCTACAGTCACTAGACAATGAATGACACTGCAATCCCAGGGAGCTGAGGTCAGAGCAAATGCATACATCCTGTCAAGACCTCTGTCTTACACAACGACTTACAGTGCAAGGAAAGTAGATCTTCCAAGCTCCTAACTAGACTTGAACGACAGCTTTTATGTTGTTTAAACCCTCAACCACATATGAACTACTTTCTGATATTGTTCACATTCAATAAGATCCAGCAACAAAGATGGAGGTTAAATGGGTGTTTGAGCTACAGTCAAGCTGTCAACCTGGTGAGATTTCTGTCAGTGGCGCTAGTGGATGTTGACGCACCAGGAGGAGAAAAAAAACGCATGGCAAAGAGATTTGAACAAGTATTTATATCAAGAATTTATTTTAAGTGCGTCCTCCTATTGTGGAACACTTTGATTCATTTCAGGTTCCACCTGCACTCATACTTTGTTTTGGTAAACTTGTGTCATCCAAAGCTGAAGTACAACAGTGTGGAACTCTGCAAGCAGTTCTGACCGGCTCATTAGGACATTGGCACTGGAGCCCCAGGGCTTCTGGGTATCGAAGGACCCTGCAGACTTCTGGGTAATTGGGCAGCTAGAGCACAGGTGAGCATCGTCTAAAAGTTCCGGTTGGCCAATCAGCGATTGCCTCTGCCTAGTGAACAGCGGGCTCTCCTAGGATTGGCTCTGACGAGAAGCTGTGAACACCGCTCGCAAACCATCATGAAATCAGCCGTGCTTTACTCTCAGGCCAAAGGGGGAACTCGATACCTGTCCCGTTTACTGCCGGGTCTGTTCATTTCACCACACACCCCACTCGTGTTGCGCACTTGTAACAATACGAAGAGGAAGGAATTCTACAGACGGCTGGTTTGCGAGAAAAGAAGACTGACAGCGTTGTTGTCTCTTTGTACTGTGCTTCCTTGCACTTTGGTCCTTCGCCAGCTTCAAACGTTGGAAATTGGGCCCAGCTCTCAAGTTGTTTCCGTCTCCTGGGAAACGGTTTGTGCTGGAACCGGGGCTGTGGGATGGAACACGAGTTTGCGGTGAGACGAGGGCACGCGGGGTTCTAGTTTCTGACAAACTTAGTTTTCCACGCGGTGGTTCAGCGAGAGCATCCGGGAATGCGTTTCTGGCGTCGGCGGGGCCTGATTTGAAGGAAGCCCTCGGAGCGGGCTCGTGATTTCTCATTCCTCGTGCCTCTGTTTCGGAGCTCGCTCTAATGGCAGTATAAATATATGACAGTGTCCCCGTACCAGTCGCGGTGGGGGAATCCATCATTCCTGCCGCGCCTCATTGGCCTTCACTCTGTGTGGTGGGACAGACTCCCAACAAAGGGAACAGGTAGAATAACAGCTGGCTAAGGTGGTGCAGGGCAGCCGGGGGGGGGGGGGTGGGGGGGGGGAGGAAATGAAAGCAGACGGTGCTGTTCCGCACGATCCCTTTGTCTCAACTTCGAAATGTTTAATACATATGAGTGGAGGTCAATATTTGGCCCGTGTCGTGTTTGCCAAACACTCGACAAATGAAAGGCCTCAGGCAAGTCGATATATATATATATATTTTTTTTTTATCCTTCTCAAAGTGAGCATCCGTTCCGACCGTTTTCACAGAGTTATCCAGTGTCACAACAGTCAGGGAGAGAAGGCAGAGGGAGACGTTAGATTTAAGGCACATTCTGTTACACATCCAGTCCTTCAGACCCTCTTATTCTAAACAATGGAAAGGCGCAGGTTTAAGTGCATCCATAGAGCGTTCATCTAGCGGAGGCAGAGAAATCCACGACTCGCTTAAAAAGATGTGTTCGGATGGTTTATTTAGGGACCAGGCACAGGGTTGCAACACCCCTAGATGTGAGATGACAAGATTTTGGTCTGAGACCTGCAAAGCCTCCCTTGGGAAGGATGATGGGGTCCAGCTATTTCGGTAGGCCGGAAAGCTGCCAGTGGGTGTTGCAGGCACAGCGTCAGCGACTGGAAGAGCGACAGCTGATCATCCAGGCTCAGCATGAGTGAGAAATTGGAAAGGAGGATAAATCGTGATGAGGTCTCTCCAGCGAAGCCACAATGATAAGTTAGCGCTAAAATGTAGCAACAGGGGAGTAGCATTGGTAACAATGGCATAAAATATGAGTGGTGTGGAGACCCGGGGAATCTTGGCGCATTCAGTTATGTATGGGCTGTAAATCAATATTTATTGCACATAAAGGGACCAATTTTCCCCCATCATAAATGATTCAACTTCCGAAAGATAGCCACAGTCGGGCCTTATTATCATATTCCTATTCAAATTGATAAATAAGAAATTACACGCTGTGATGTGGATGGCTGGAGTGTACCTATGCGGATGTTTACAAACCGCAGGTTGTTATTGTAATATCACGTTTGCAAATCGCACATGGCCTTATAATAGAATAACTCATCTGAATGTTTAATGCGTTTGCTGTGAGGCCACACATAGAAATGTGCCGTGCGCCATGCTGGGGAGGAAATCGCCTTTACGCTTGTGTTCGGAACCTTTGGAGGCCATGAGAAAGCAGATAAGTCACAAATCCAATTTGAATTTGCTCCACAACAGCCCAGAGATGAAGATTTTCTCTCGCTGCTGAGACTTTTCTTACTGGACGTGTATAGAGGAGCGAGTCCGTCCATACTGGACTCTGAGACCGGACATGTTTCGTGATGCCCATGTATTTACATATTCCGTGAACCATTCCGTGTTTCGACGAACTTCATTAATCAGCCCGCGTTTTACAGGAAGAAACAAGGGGATGATGCTCCTTTAGGTGCAGACACCAAGTCGGAGAGAAGGAGAGAAAAAAAAAACTGTAATCTGCAATCATCTAGAGGTGTAGCTCATGCCAATTACCTGTCACGTTATGAACAGTGTGGTTTGTGGTTTTATCCAAGTGAATGCAATTCAGCAATTTCCCTATGCACAGCCAGGCTAAGATAAATGAATCAAAGGGATGGAAAATCAATTGGGCTTGTCATTTTGAATCACGCAGCAGGGTCTTATCCCCTCCCCTCGTGCTGAGGTTTGTTTGAATACTGCTCCCGAGAAGGCCGAGATTGGCGAACAGGTTACATAAAGAGCTTTTGTGATGCAGCCATGTGTTGTTTGAATGTGTATGTGTGTGTGCGCGCATTTGTGTGAGTGTGCAGGCATCCAGGTGTGTGTGCACTCGTGGTTGCGCTTAAGAGAATGACAGATTGCAGGACTCCGGGGGAGACGAGGCCTTCTCCAGCACGACGTGTGGAGGATTTAAACATGAACCGGGTCTGAGGGGCGTTCACGCGCCCGCAACGTCCAATCGGCTCAGAGCGTGTCGGCCCTGGTGTGTCAGCGCGCCTCAATCCGCCTGACGTTTACGCATGCGCCGTGACTTCAGCGTTAGCACGGGGTTAGTGCAGCAGTAGCCACAGGGACACAAAGGACGCCTCCTTCCCGGGCCAAAGCCGAACCCAGCCATGGAGACGCGGTGTTTGGTGGGGGAATGGCAAGGGGAGGAAGTGTGGAACGTCGTCCTCCGACCAGGTCGAGGCTCCCAGCGCAGTGTGGACGACGGGATAAGACCAAAACACATCGCCGCACTCCTGTCACCACACCGGTTATTTAATGAACTCCTCACTGACGCAGTTTGCGATTGCACGTATTACATTAACGATGCCCGTGGAAATGTCGAAAGTGGACGACAACATCGTCTTGTAGACGGTGGCCAATAATGACAGCCAATTAGTGAGCTGCAATTAGGGATTATAAAACGCCATTTTGTCTCCAAAACAAGTAATCCTAAAGGTCGCCTGGGTAACGGATGTAATTGATCAGGTGCCTTATGTCCCTTCTGCCGTGAAGGTTAGCTGATGACATTTATTTAGATCATTCTCAGACAGGATTACGAATTATTCACGCTCAATGACACGGCCGTCTTGCGGTCCTAATCATTGGATTGTACAGCACGGGTGTCAGCGGTGTGTGTGTGTATGTGTCATCACGGTCAACTTTATTGAGGTGCGTGCGTGCGTGCGTGTGCCTGCCTGCCTGCCTTCTTGCGTGCATGCGCGGGTGCTCTGCCAGCTTTAAAGCCAATTTTTCTCCAACACCCCCCGACCTAAACCATGCTCACGTAACGACTTGGACTCTACCAGGGCAGCTGTCACCAAACTCACTGTGTTCACATCCAATCAACAACCATTTAGGTCTTTGTCCAAAATGCCTCCCAGCACATATGGCCGTGCGGTCAGCATGTGTTTTAAACCCCATTGCCCTAGGCAGAGCTTAGCTAAGAGAGGAGGTTCTCCTCAGTCGTAAATGATCAAGTCCCTCGCCATGGCGGACTAACGTCCAATCAGTGGACCAAAGGCGTCTCTGAATTAAAGGCCCGGGTTCAAAGGTAGTGCTGAGACGCCCTCGAGACCAAGATCCGCAAAGCCGGAGGTGGCCCCCACCCAAGCCCCCCAAGCCCCCCCCCCCCGTGCTATGATTCAACCTGTAAGCCTACTTTACCTAGACACACACCAGCACAGCCACCTCAGCGGGATGTCCCTGTTTAACATTGAACCCAGGTGCTGTGATTGACGGCGCCGGGGCGGTTGCCACTGCAATTTGTGGCGTGTGAACGTGTGGTCGGCAGATAAATGTATAAATAATGGCATGCCTTGACGTTATATTTCTTTTCGTTGACCACAGTGTTGTTAGATGGACTGGGTTTCTTTGTTTTATGTTATTTTTCATAAAAAAACAACTAAAGGAATGGAATGCCTTTGTTATGGATCTTTTTTGGAGGTGGGGGGGGGGGGGGGTGGGTCCTAGATAACAGATTTTAAGGGAACATTCCCACCAGTTTTTGGTTGAACCAAACTCTGGAGCGTGGTGCGTTTTTTTGAGTTGGCGCCAATGCCGGAATCAAACCGGTGTATACCGAACGACGGCTCTCTGGTCCGGTCTTCAGACGCTGGTTTCAGGCAGCTGTCAAGTGAATGCTACAGGTTTTTGCATTTTTGGTTTGATTCCCCATTTGAATCAATCAGAGGAAGCCTACCATTTTCTAGGTTGCTTCATTTAAAAAAAAAACAAACATAGATGACAGGTGAAGTAGTAAGCTAACGTCTTTAATCATTAGCGAACTACTGTGATTTGCAAAGAGACAAAATGTTTGTATTATGAATTTTGTTTATGCAGTCTATACAGTTAATACGTGCGGTTTTCTACAGTCTGCTGAATCTGATATGCGCTCCAGGTTCCTGATCGACGTGAACCTAACCTCCTCGACGTCACTGTTGAGGTGGATCAAGGTTCAAGGTTTTTTATTGTCATATGCATAACGTTTACAGAGGCAAAAGTATGCAGTGAAATTCTTTAGTCTCCTCGACACCTAACGCTCAGGCGGCTCTGATTCGACGTAGCCAGTGCACCTCCAGCTGACAAAGCTCAGGGTGGTCGTAAAGATGAGAAAACTCAATTAGGGATTGAAAAATATTTACTTTATCGGACCAAAAAATAAAATGAGATAAATCGCAGGGATTGGTTAGCCGGCGTGCTTCCTTTTGAGACATTATCTGAAGGTAAACATAATCCCAGAGCTCTTTGGGTTGTTGAAAGCCATCACGCAACACCCTCGTCCTTTCTTACCTTGAAGGAAAAACGTTTCCTGGACGTTTTTCTTCTCTTTAAATACTCTGGTTTGTTGTGATTATGACTCGATGAAGGTGAACTTGAACTTGCCGACAAGAAAGCCTGCCTCTCTCCCGTCTTCAATGGCGTTCAGTTGGGAATGAGACGCATGGTAAAAGAAATTGATGAGGGTAATCTACATGCCAGCGTCGGGGAACGAAATGAGAGACAGCGGGGCGGATTTTGAGACACCGGGATGATGATGTAAGTCCAAGGCAAGACGCTCAATACCCACGGCTAACAATCCGGCAACGGGAATGCAAGCCGGAGAGAGTTCAGGTGCTGAATGTGGGAAAGAAACTTGACGCGCGCTAACAACACGACGCCAAGGAATTGGCGTCAGTTGGCTCCAAGGTCTTCATTGTCATCGACCCTCTCTCTCTCTCTCTCTCTCTCTCTCTCTCTCTCTCTCTCTCTCTCTCTCTCTCTCTTTCTCTCTCTGTCTTCTTTATGACACGATCAAGGAGATTCCCCATGACATTTTACATGGCATCTCTCCTCTCTTATTGCCCAAACCTCTCCCATCCCCTTTCCCTATCCCCCCCCTCGCACCCCCTGGTGTACCTGAGCCCCGATCCAGGCACACAATGAACACATCAATCCAGGGAGAGCTTCTTTCTTTTCTTTTTTTTTTCTCCAGCACCACTTCAAAGAGAATACATGCAAACTCGAACATGCCTCGTTACCATCGCCGCGGGCTTCCATCTTGCTTTGCTTCGTCCCCCCTCCCCCTCTCCTCCCGAGAGCGGGGGTCTGACAGTGTCGACACCGGTGACAGCCCAGCCTGTGTGTGTAACCCTCTCCCAGAAACCCAGCACACAGCCCCTGGGAGGGCCCGGAAAAGGAGGTCCCGGAGGAGGGCGGACCTTTAGAAATGAAATAGAGTGACCTTCTGTAACACATCACTTCAGTAAGCTGACATCAGGGCAGCCTGTGGGCGTTCAGTGAGCGCTAATTGTCTGACGAGTGAAATGTCAAAGATAGCCAGGTTTAACGTGGAACGATATTGAGGTCACGCATAGAAGGGTACATTAAAAGATCTCAAACTGTAGGATTAGGATACAATGCTAACCCCCCCCACACACACACACACAAAGAAGGATAACTGCTAGAAAATACGCAATTCATCCTACCTCAGGTTACTCTTTGATATGATACACTTGAGACAAGTTGCACTTATGAAAGACAAACATCTTCATTTGCGCTTAATATGATCGTTTGAAGTTGAATACTGCTGGAGCGTGTCTGGAAGCAACTTTTTTTACTTACGTATAAGTGGTTTGAATTATTGATATCGTGTGATTTGTTAATGAAAAAAAAAAAACAAGACAGCAGACTCCACTGTCCGTAGGAAGCGGTTTGGTTCATATGCTCAGAACTTCACACACAAACTACTAAACCTAACCAATTAACTATTTCCTTCATGCGTGGGAAAGAAAATAGGGATTGAGGGATTTTATTTGAATGATTTGATTCACTGGTCCCTTAAATTTACCCCTAGAGGAAGAGACGTGAGTACAATTCACTCTTAATTTCTTGTCTTTTTAACCTTTTATAATGCATTTTGAATTAGGTCGAATCATCCTCGACTCATTTGTATATGATATTCCCAATAGCACATTTATCTTGTTTTATTTTGTCAAACAGATGGTCTACCAGAGTTCAACGCTTTCGGTTTCCACACTTCCTTGACAAAAATGAAATCTAAAAAATGTTCAGTATCTATATTTGAAGATGACAAAATATAGAAAGATGTTGCTCTGTTGCTCATGAGATCATTGTGTTTTAGTTTTTTTTTTACAACGATTACACAGACAAATTGGAACCCAGAAAGTCAAACTTTATCGCCACAGCCTCGGTGGTGACATGAGCATCAAACCGTCCCGTCTCATTTAATTCTGCTCCCCCCACCCATAACTATCTTAATTTTCATTGTTAAAACCGGCAAATACTATGAAAAATAAAATGGGATGGAATGCTTCGACCTTCCGCCGCCTTTCACCGCGGCAATCAATAACATGTTCTCTGGGTTTTCGGCAGGGTGGGTGCAAAGGCTAACATGTTGTTCATGTATTCAATTTGAAAGAAACACCTGGCAGTGCAAGCTTTTATTTAGACTTGCGTTCAGTGAGTTCACGTCTCGAGCAAATCCTGGTGCTCATGCCAAAATATCAAAGACAAGTGAATAAACACACCTCAACAATAAAAGAAGAGCGTTATACTGGTTTTGCTAGGTTTGACAGATTTGACCCTAATGGGCTTCCGTACCGTAGTGCTCAATTTGACACGTTGAGAGGAAGCAGATTTGTGGTGAGTTGTAACAGGGGATGAAACTCCCACTTTGCCTTCTTTAATTGCCATTACCTAATGAAGCCAGTCCTATTATACTTTTGACAGTTTACATAACTTTCGTTATTAAAAAAGAGTTAAAGTCTCTAAGTGGGTTAGGTGTCTTGAGCTTCCGTGATGCTTCTTGACAGACGTGTCCGCCTGCTCCTTAATTGCTTGTACCTTAGCAGGTTGGGGTTAAAGCCCTATTGTCCCAGAGAACAGTTATCAAAATCCACTGAATTTAGTTTAAGAAAAAAGAGACATCCAAAATTAACTCCCGCCGTGTGGAGGACTTGCAAGGAAAGGAGTTTGGATGGCAGGCAGGTGATGGCATGCATGGCTGACAGACGTGGCGTAGACAGAAATTGTTGACGAAAAAAAACGGCTTGGTGTCATACGATCTAATCTGGGCTAGATCAGCAGAGGTGTGGATGTAAGTGTGTTTGTGTGTGTGTGTGTGTGTGTGTGTGCGTGTGTGTGTGTGTGAGAGAGAACGGGTTTGTGTGTGTATGTGCATGTGTGAAAATGAGTGTGTCTGTGTGTGTTTGTGTG
>JAVQJS010021512.1:0-11497 GCA_036024795.1 Galaxias rostratus | reverse complement strand
TGGTGGGGGTGGGGGGGGTGGGGGGGGGGTGTGGAGTGGTGGGGGGGCACAACCAAAAGCCAGAGAGATATGTGGCACCAGGACAGGGACGGGGAGGGTGGGGGGTAGAGAAGGAGGGAGGAGGGAGAGAGGATGGAGGAGGGTGGGGGGGTTGTCACAGGGGTGATGGACAGATAAAACGGTGCTTGAGGAAATCAAGGGATTTGGGGGTGGATGGGGGGATGAGGGGATGCCGGAAGAAAAGCAGAGGAGGAAGGAGGGTGCGGGGCAGCGAGGTTTCTTTTCAACTCCTCCTCTTTAAAAAAAAAAAAGAGAGATAAAAAAAAAAGATAACCAAAAAAAGGAATGAGCCCATACCTTGGTCGTTTAACGTCAGGTGCGCCAGACCTTGAAGGAAAGAACAGAAAAAAAGAAAAGAAAGGAAAAAAGAAGGTCATAAAAGGCACGGGAGGGGAAAAAAAGCATTGTCACAACGTTGGACTGCAGTTTGTGACAGACATCCCGGGGCAGACACGGATGTCGAGAGTTCAAAACTCAAAGGTCAGAAAGAACGAGAGAGAGAGCAAGAGAGAGAGAGAGAGAGAGCAAGAGAGAGAGAGAGGTCGACAAAAAAAACAAGCAAACACTTTTTCGAGTGAGGTGGGGGGCGGGGGGTGGGGGGGAGGGAGGAGTATAGAAGAAAAAAAAAAGCATTTTCATTTGGCGCAACCCCCGAAGGCCATTGCTCACGCGAATGCTTTTTTTTTTTTTTCTCTGAAGTACTTATGGAACACACACAAGAACTGTTTGGCAGAGGAAAACCACTTCGAACCCGGCGCACCTCCGCGTTGTCCTGAACTTTAGCGCACGACAACGATAAACGCTCCCTCGCGCTGGCCGCCCCACGCAGAGAGAGATAAGCAGGGGAAAAAAATCTATGCCGGGACTTTCCCGTGGGTGAGCGGAGCAGCCCCGCACTCCACGGACGCCTGTGCATAGCAACAGGAAAACCCGGGCGTCCTCAGTCCCAAACGTTCCAGGCTTTCCTCAACCGGAACGAACTTGTACGTACCATAGGAGCCTTCATCCCATCGCCAGAACCAACAACAGCTATTACGACAAAGTGCCCATCGCCGGCAGAATCACTGTTTTTACTGTTGGAGCCAGGCAGCGCTTGATCCTTCGCGACTGACTTAAATCTTGAGACTTGGACGGCAAAAAAATAGATCACGGCTAGCTTGTTCCCGCAGAGTGTAATTCTGGCTCCGTTGTTTTCATAAGAACAGATGTGCATTCCAAAGGCATATCGTCTTTCAAATGAACAAGGAACCATGTTTGAACCTTGGCAAAGGCACATGTGTTCTGCTTCACCCCACCCAACCCCAGTGTTATACAATCATCCAGACGCTTAAACGGTAACAAAGAATCGCACGTGTCAGAACAGTCTCCACAGTCTCCTTACTTCCCCCCACCACACACACACGCACACACACACACACACACACACGCGCACACACACACGAAGAACCAATCAGAAATGTCCGCCCTGACACTGCCATGGCGACCGGTCCAGGCTAAATTGACTCCCCGGTAAATCCTAGCCGAGAGAAGACAATCACACGGACTCCGATTGGCAATGCTACCCCGCCGCACCGCAAAATAACATCACCCGCCACGGGGTCACGGCTCCTGCGCCACAAGGTCAAACCTCCGCCGTCCAATCGATACCGCTCCCACCACAGGCAATCTTCCCGGGAAGACCCCTGTAGGAACGGAGGGGGAGGGGGGGAGACAGCCCTCGTCCGAGAGCCCTTTAGGAAAACCTGCAGCAGCGACGGCGGCGGCAGCGAGGTGGGGCCGCGTCCGGAGAGCGCGGTGAAAGAGGGGCTTACGGACACACACCGCGGCACTCCGCCCTGGCCGTTCTGGGGGCGTGAGTCTTTCGGTCAAACTAAAAACGAGGCGCGGACCGACGCGACTGGAGCGGGAGCTGGCGGTGCGCCTCCGAGCGACGGAACCCTCCGTTCGACATTTAACCCGGGGCGCCTCCCGTCAACAGGTGGGGCGCGGCGCGGAGAGCGGCGCCCCCGACCTGTCAGCCCGTCCTCCGTTCAAAAGGGGGCCCGCTCCAGTCAGCTGTCAATCAGCCAGGAAATGATGCCGTAAGTGAGGCATCTCTCTCCGCTCAGCCAGCATAATCGCAGGGCACATCTCTCAACCACCCGCCAATCAGGAAGCGGACGGCACATGCATGCAAACGCAGGCTCTTCCCGTCTCTCTCTTTCTTTCTCTCTCTCACACACACACACACACACACACACCTATTCTCTATGCTACAAGTCCGCTCCACTCTCCCCTCCTTCATTAATAAAGTCTCAGATTGTCAGTCTGTTGATGTCAGACCAAACGCGGCAGGGAAATGAAGATGCTCTGGAGTTCCTATCAGTCTCCGTGGCCCTGTCCTCTCTCGCGGGCCTCTCTCTCTCTACCCGAGCAGCCTGCATAATCGCCGTCCCTCCAACTCCTCCTGGCCTGTCACCGCTTTCATAATCCATTAAGGAGATAAGAGCCTCTGTCTGTGGGAGCGGGTGCCTGCTGCGGCGGGTGCATACCAAATCACCAGCCGGACCCTCGCATCCCCCAGGGCCGCCACGGATATCATGGAGGCAGGGAGAGAGAGACGGGGAGGGAGAGAGGGAGAGAGAAACAGAGGGTAGACGGGGGGATACCCACAGGCAGAGGAATAGAGAGAGAGAGAGAGAGAGAGAGAGAGAGAGAGAGAGAGGAGAGGGGGGAGATGTGGGTGAAGGGGGTGAGGGGCAGAGAGAGAAACACCGACAGGCAGCAGAATGAGTAGAGCCCGAGAGAGAGAGAGAGAGAGAGAGAAAGAGAGAGAGAGAGAGAAGAGGAGGAGCAGGTCAGTGTGTAGGGTGAGTGCAGCTTTAGCAGCAGCTGCTGGTCGGCTGCCCTCCTCACCGATCCAGCATCATGGGGGGGCACAACCAAACCTCCATTCATCAAAGCGCAGGTGCTCTCCTAAACATCACACAGGGTTTGTGTGTGTGTGTGTGTGTGTGTGGAAAAGCCCCGCTTGTATGACCACCTGGGGACCACAGGGCATGGGCGATCGAGGGTACTGTGTGTGTGTGTGTGTGTGTGTGTGTGTGTGTGTGTGCGCGTGTGTGTGTCTGTGTGTGTGTGTGCCAGACACAGGGTTTCAACTGTGGCCATACAGGCTGAGAAGACGAGCGCCCCCCCGCCTCGCTGCTCACAAGGAGACGCCCCCCCCCCCTCCTCTAAAATGCGAGCGGGGGGGGTGGCAGAGGCCATATCCCGGTAGAGCAGGGACAGCGCCACCTGCTGGTTCCCTCCGTCGCGCGACCAGAGAGAGCTAATCAAATCACCGTCACGGGGAACAGTTTCCCCTCCGCCATATTGAGAGCGTGATGAAAACGATGAGCAGAGCCTGTGACGCCCCCCCCCCCCCCCCGACACACTCCCCCCTACGATCCCAACTCTGAGGGGATTTCATTATGATCTTAATGGTCTGGCGGTCTCACTCGCAGATGGGAGTGTCTAGCGCGACGCAGGCCGGGCAGGGACGGGTTCTGATTGGCTGGAGTTGATTGAGTGGCAGATGGCGAGGAGCTGGTGGTGGTGGTGGTGGGGCTGAGGGGAGGGGGTTATCGTTTCCTCGTCAGGGTGGAGGAATCGTGCCGCGGCGAAAAAGAGGACATTGGTCCGCTGCTCCGTCTTGTGTTCCGATCTCTCCTCCCGCTTCCGCTCTCTCTCGCCAAAAATATCTCCTCTCTCACTCCATCTCAACCCCTCTCTCCTTCACCACCCCCCCCCCTACTCTCTCATTCCATCTTCACATCCAAATCTCAATCAGCCAGCTGCCGCTCCCTCCCCCTCCTCCTCCCGTCTTCTCCCCCCATCCTCTCGTCCAGTACACTGTTTCTATGCTGCATGGCTTTAATGGCACCCCGTCAACCCACCGCTCCTCAGGCCTGAGGTCAACATGGACGGTGCTCTGCCCGTAACTGTGGCAACTAACCCACACGGGGTCCCCGCCATATACATACATATATATATAGTCTCTCAGCTATCAGTGGTATATATCTATAATTGCCAAAGCAATCTTGCAATCTCTCTCTCTCTCTCTCTCTCTCTCTCTCTCTCTCTCTCTCTCTCTCTCTCTCTCTCTCTCTCTCTCCTCACGTCAATCCACGCACACAGCTCCACCCGGTCTCCTGAGCAGACACGGGCGTGAGTAAAGTAAAAAAAAACACAAAAACAACGAACATTCGTTCTAAGATTTGTCTGGAGAGGGGGTGGAGGGGTAGATGGCGATTTACGCTCATCTCCTAGCGGCTCCATGTATTATGCAGTTGGCCCCGGCAACGCCGCCACAGGCCCACGGGGCCGGCGTTCTGAATGCCACGGTAACTCACACCCCCACCCCGCCGCCCAGGCGCCATGCAGGGGGGAGAGGAGGGCGGGGCGTCGGAGGGGCGACAGGTACAGGCGCCGAGCGAGCGGGTTGTGTGCTCTGAGGCTGTGTTCTCTAAAGCGTGTGGCTGTGATCAGGCTGTGTGCTCTGAGGCTGTGTTCTCTAAAGCGTGTGGCTGTGGTCAGGTTGAGTGCTCTGAGGCTGTGTTCTCTAAAGCGTGTGGCTGTGATCAGGTTGTGCGCTCTGAGGCTGTGTTCTCTAAAGCGTGTGGCTGTGGTCAGGCTGTGTGCACTGAGGCATGTGGCTGGTCGGGCGGTGCTCCGTGAGGCTGTGTTCTCTGTAGCTGTGCTCAGGCTGTGGTCTCTGAGGAATGTAGCGGTGGTCAGGCTGTGTTCCCTGAAGCTGTGTTCTATAAGGCGTGTGGCTGCGCTCAGGCTGTGTTCTCTGAGGCGTGAGGCTGGTCGGGCTGTGCTCCGTGAGGCTGTGTTCTCTGAGGCGTGTATGTGTTTAGGAGTGTCTGAGCAGGGTCTCTGGCTCAGCGACGCGTTCAGTGGGACCTACCATGGCCCCTCTGGGCACAAAACGGCGACTCCACTAGCGGAGCCATGGTATTGACTCAGGGGGGCCCCTTATGGGAGAGCCCCCCCAAAAAAAAAAAAAGGGCTCCATGCACAGAAAACCCGCATGTGACCACACACACGCACGCACGCACGCACGCACGCACACACACACACACACACACACACACATTCTCTCCCTTGTGCAACAGTGAACAGTCAATAAAGCAGCTAGTTCAAGTAACACCGACTGAAATGGAAAATGGAGTGATGATGTTGATTTCAGCAGCTTAAAGCGGCTGCAGGTAGTGCCGTATACAAGGTGGTGTGTACTGTATGTATGCACGTTAGCTTGTAAGTAAAGGGGGTGTTGTGTGTGTTTTGTGTGTGTGTAGTGTTTTTGTAGGTGTGTGTGTGTGTGTGTGTGTGTGTGTGTAAACGTGGGAGTGTTTTGACAGAAAATACCACTGGGGACCGTTGACCCAAGGCAAGGCACTTAGGCTGAGTGGGACTGGTATTAAATCTTCATGGCGGCCCACCTCCTCCCTCTCCCCAGCAGCCCACACCCGGTGGGCAGAGACCAGGGCACTAAGCTGTTTTCCAACATGGCTGTCCATACAAAACATTACATAAGGGCATGGAGAGAGGGGGGTGTTAGGGCATTTAGGACAGATCACCAACGTAACACACGTAAGACCCTCTTTCGAATACAGATACAAATTAATTTCTGTTCAATCAGCAGAAGAAAGCCAGAGAGAAGAGAGGACTTGAACGGGACTATCCGCCTTCATCAACGACTGGAGGTCGTACGTTTGACGGTGCGCGTCAAGTCAGTGTGTGCCCTGTCTGTGTTTGTGTGTGTGTGTGTGTGTGTGCCCTGTCTGTGTTTGTGTGTGTGTGTGCCCTGTCTGTGTTTGTGTGTGTGTGTGTGCGTGTGTGTGTGTGTGTGTGTGTGCGTGTGTGTGCGTGCGTGCGTGCGGTTTACAGTCCTCCGCGGCCGGAGCACGCGGATTCCGCGAGGATCGCCGAGGAATCCCAACACATCCCATCTCAGCTGGCGGCACGGCACGGCCTGCTCATTCCCCGATGAGGTCGCTCGCAGAAACAAACAGGGCCTCCCACGCGACATCGCAGGGCCCGGCTAATATGTCTGGCCGGGGGAGCCCACGTCGCTCGCACTCTGACTCTCTCAGCAGACACCTAACCCCCAGCAGAGCCAGCATGTCCAAGGTGAGCCTATTGGGAGAAGGGGGGGAGGGCTAATAGTCATGTAGAGCCAGGGATCAGGATCATCCAGATGATGTCCTTCCACAGCAGCTGCCTGCCACTCCACAGCATTCCTTTCAGAAGCCACTCGTCCAGCCAGCTCATCTCCGGGAACCAATTAAAGGAGCCAGCTCATCTCCAGGAACCAATTACGTCTGTTCCCGCCTCCATTCTCCCCCCTCCCAGATGGGTCAGCGGACTAATTGGGACAGAGGGAAAAAACGGGGTCGCCTCTTCTCCTTCTCATGTATGGCATCCATCCTTCCTTCCTCCTTCCCTCCCTTCCTCCCCTCCCTGCCTCTCCACCCTTCCGCCCGGCGTCAATGGCCCCAGATGCGGTTTGCCAATGGGACTGCTCATCCAGCCCTTCCCTCCCGTTGCCAGGCCCTGCCCGCCCGCCACCGCCAATGCCTTCCGGCCGCCACTCGACGCCTTTCCCGGATCCATTAGGGAGCAGCCGGGCACCAGAGCTGGAGCCGACAAGTGTGACTTTCTCTGTTCAACCCGCTGACGCCACGGCAACCATTTCCGTCTAATGACAAAAAAAAACAACGGGATGAGGCGAAGAGCTGAGAGAGAGAGAGAGAGAGAGAGAGAGAGAGAGAAAGAGAGAGGCAGAGATAGAGGGAGTGACAGAGAGAGAGAGGAAGGGAGAGACAAAGAGAGAGAGAGAGGCAGAGAGAGAGTCAGAGAGACAGAGAGGTAGAGAGAGAGAGAGACAGGAAGCTGAGCTAACCCTTCCTGCCAGGGATGAGATCTTAGCGGAGGTGACAGCCACGCGGCACAGCTATCGTCATTCCTCTACGAGGCGTTCCCACACCCCGAGCTCGTTCCCTTCTCCTGCGGCCCCTTCCATTTCCCACCGTTTATTCCCGCTGTGCCCAGCGTTCCTGACCAACACGGCCTCTCCCATTGCCCTCCTTTTCAGAATAGCCTTCCGGCCTCTCCCGTTAGCCCCCGGGGGTCGTTCAGAGAGGCACGTGGCCTCGTCGCAACGTTTCTGCCTAGGCCGCACGTGCAGCGGAACACCGCCGACGTTTCTGAACACCGACCTTAACTCGACGTTAAACTGGGACTCCGTCCCCCAACAGGTGGCCCCTCAGCAGGTAACCATGTCAACTCGGGATAATGGGATATTAATGGGCTCCTCAGCATGGCGCGTCATTCACTGCAGATCGTTGGGCTAGGCAAACACAATTAGCAGTGCCAGGGAAAAGTTTTGATCATTACCAGGAAGTGTTCAATCCCACAGAACATACCAACGCTCCCACGCGTGCCGTGGAGTGGTGTCGTGAGGAAAGCGGGACAACAAAAGATAGTTGTTTTTGTCACGAGATGTGTTTTTTTTTGGGGGGGGTTAGCATTAGGCTTCATGTCACTCCTGACTCACTCACAGTTGGAGTGCGTGGGCTCTCGATTTCAAATATATTTTTTTTGTTTTTGGGATTGTGTTTCTTTTTGTGCTTTTCCCATGTTTTCCGCGGAGTCGTGAGGGTATGTTCTATGTTCAGTGGTCTCAATGTCAAATGCTCGTTCATTACAAGCCGGATAAATGGAAAGGGAACGCACGTGGTTCATGGTTTGCAATTAACGGTGAGAGTAATTAATTATGAGGCCGTTAACCAACGGCACATGAAAAGCACCCTAATCCTCGCACCTATTGGAAACGAGAGAGCGAGAAAGAGAGAGAGAGAGTGGTAGTGGAATAGAGAGAGAGAGAGAAAGCGAGAGAGAGAGAGAGAGAGAAAGAAAGAAAGAGAGGGGGAAGGGGGGCGAGAACGCAACCAACGAGGAAATTAAGCAGCATCGAACCTTGTAAACAAACATTTGAGCTTTGTGTTCAAAACTAGGTGGAAGGGGGGGTATGGGAGTAGCTGCTGTGCTGTGAAATAGCTGTGCCAGGATTGGAACCTTATTTCATGTGTGGTGGGCCCCAAGAAAAGGCCCCGGCGCCGACAACATCCGAGTCGACGACTCCAGACGAGACGGCAGCCATGGCGGAGGACGTCTGGGGAACGGTGAGGCCACCCGTCTAGGTGAAGTGTCCCCACGACATGGGAGCTGCTGTTTTATCCCTCGTGCTCCACGCGTTTGAATGAGTCACGTGTTATTGGCACTTCCACCCCATGGTGCCCACAGGCTGATAAAAACCTTTATTGCCCTCAGTAATAATTTTCGCCATGAATCTAGAGGATTCCACCTTGAGGTGTCACCGATGTTATCGGGGTGGGGGGGGGGGGGGTTGTAGATGTGAGATACAGAATGGGCTCGAAATAAGGAGGAAATAGGAAAGGCGGGAATCAGGGAAAGCAGTGCCGCGAATCCTTTCCCACCGACCCGTGATTGGAAATCTATTTTCCAGAGCGTCACATGACCGCACGAGTCCATGTGCAGACACGGGAGCTGGGATGCTGCGGCTCGGCTGTCCGTCGGCATGGCAACAGGCTCCAGTGCCCCCCCCCCAACCGCCCCCCCACCCCTCCCCTCCCCTTCCCCGACATGATGACCGCCTTATTGCTGTAGTGCCAAAGCATTTGATTTTTTTTTTTGTCCTCTTTTCAACTAGCCTCAGCTCTCTTTGTGCCCATTTCCCTCTCTCTTTTCATCTCTCCATTCCTCTCCCTCTTTATCTTCGGCTCACTCCCGTAGCGCCCCGCTCTCCTCCCTCGCTTTCGGCAAGCAATTAAGCTGTGCCATTGTGTGTTCTTACAACATCATCCTCCTAATATATAGAGTTCCTGCCGGTAAAGTCAAATGGAATTTGCATTTAAAAGAGGCTGGGAAACCTAATAAGGGAATATCGTTATTATATTAGGGGTTTGATTCGAACAGGTGGAAGACAGAAAAAAAAGAAAAAAACATGCTTTGTGAAGCAGCGTGTTCTGGTCCAAAAAATAAAAAAAATAAAAAATAAAAACGAAACGCAGACAATAAGTAGAAGTCAATAAAATAAAGCCCTACCCTTTGATAAATCAGTGTGCCGCTGTTAAATTGACTTTGAGGGGTAAATCCGTTTTATATTGTCACAAATCGTGCGCGCCATTGAGTCCACGTTTCCGACGGCGTATTGCTTTGCTGTAAGTACTCTCCGGCTAACCTGGGTAATATCCCAGACGTTTGGGATTGATGTGCCGGCGCCTTGATAGCCCTCTTTACGGTGCGGTCTCACAGGCCTGCTCCGGAGCCACACGCTACCGGGGCTGAGAGAAACGGCACGGTTTGACGTACATCTTTCATTAGATATCTGTCGCACACGGTGATATTCTGGTCGGTGCGGCGGACGTCCATCTTGTTGGACTTGTGAAGACATCGCCACGGTATTCCTAAGGGGCGTGGTTTATGAGGAAAGGGTGAGAATGCAAGCGGTGTTGAGGTGTGTGTGTGTGTGTGTGTGTGTGTGTGTGTGTGCTGCTGTCGTCGGCGAAGCTGGCTTTGGCGCTTCTTCGCTCCTATCCCGGCCAACCTCCAAACGTCCTATCCTGACCGTTTGTTGGCATTGGAGCCCCCATCATCTGACATGCCTGTGTATTGTAAACTGTGCAGGGACTGGAGAGTGAGGGACTGCATCGTGAACAGCCCCTCTGTGTTTATTCAGCACCTGGGACTGGGTGCGTTACTCTGAGGGTCTGGTGGAGCTGCAGGCAGTCTCAGACCCAATCAGTCATGCACCTTCTAACAGCATGGAGGGGGGGGGGACGGATACTCAGCAGGGAGGGACGCACTCTGAAGAAACGTCAACGGACTGTCGGACAGTTTGACTGACGTTTGACTGACGTACAAACGCCTCAGCACGAGGGGGGGTTCCTACCTGTGTATGTGTGTGTGTGTGTGTGTCCTGCCAACGTCCAAGGGCCAGCCAGGTAAACACGCCGTCCTAAAGCGGCCCCTCCGGCTCCCTCTCCTCTGGACACCGGGCGACGCGTCTCTCCGCCAGCCGGCTGCCATCTGCCGCTCGGGTGGTGCTCTTCCCGATTCCTCCCCTCAAAACGAGTGGCGGGGGGGCGATCGGTGCAGACGGAAACAGCCGGCGTTGATTTGGAAGGGGGGGATTGAAACCCCCAGCTTCCCCCCTGCATCACTGGGAAAGTGGGACGCGTGGTCACACCCCTCTCCACCCCGACACGACGGATCGGAAGCCTGACCCCCGACCCCGGGGTAGAGGGGACACATTGGGCCCCCACCCCTCTCCACCGCGGCACATCTGAACTGAACCCCAGACACTGACCCAGGACCAGTGGATCAGAGGGCTGCACGCCGGCCGGCGGCGTCTGAGCCCCGGCGGGACCCGGGTAGGCGGCCATGTTGGTTCTGAGCGGCGTGCGGGGGGGGGCGGGGGCAGCCGGTGGCTGCTGGATAAGCCCGTTCCCACGGAGCCTGTGAGAAACAGGATTATGGGCTCAGAGCTGGTGGGGGGGGGGGGTCACATGGTGGATGGGTGCTGCTTTAATGTTACTGTAGTTTGAGTGGGGGAGGAAGAGGAGGAAGAGGAGGGTCCCTTGTGAAGCCTCGCCCGAGGTTCTGAACAACAGTGGCCACTGTTTTCCTGGTCTCCTCCGGAGGCGGAGACGAAACCACGACGACGGTCGTCGGCTAAAGATAGCGGTCCAGATTTAGACGCTCTGAGTGGTCTATTTCTCTTTCTTCCCCCCCCCCCCAAAACACACCCACTCGTAGAGCTCATCCAGAACCGGGAGAAGAGATGGGGGGCTTACGCACGACACCAAGTTGGCTGACACGTAACCACGCCGACCCAGATCACTGGATGGCTACAGTGGCCACGGAGCAATCAGGTGGGTTACGGGAATTCTTTATATTTACAAGTGGACCCGGTTTTGATCTGCTTAGAGAGGAACTGGTTGATGCCGCAGTGGAACTGTGGAGCGAGTTGCTGTCAGGCCTGTTAGGAGTCTGTGTGGTTTACTCGGGGTAGGGAAGATGTGACACACCCGCACACACACACGCGCACACACACACAAACACACAACAGTGGCATATTGTTCCAACAAGATTGCTGACCAGTGAACTGCTAAGTTCAATTACATGCAATTATCCAGCCTCCCTCGCAGCAGAGAAAGAGCTTTGTCTGGCTCGGGTCCGGGAATAGAAAAATAGAAAATGGATGCTGTGCTCTCAATGGGCGCCCATTCTATGGTGTTGGCCCCAAACCCAAGAGAGGGAGCGCCTCGAGATTACTGCTGCAGCTAGTGGGGGAGAGAGAGGTACGGATAGAGAGGGAGAGAGA
>JAVQJS010021474.1:0-14233 GCA_036024795.1 Galaxias rostratus | reverse complement strand
CACACACACACACACACACACACACACACACACACACACACACACACACACACACACACACACACACACACACACACACACACACACACACACGAGTAAGGCAAACCACACAATCCAACATGATAACAAATATCGATTCACATAAAAAGTCTTCATCACAGCATATAAACACCCATTCCAAAAAAAAAGCACAGGTGCAATAAGAGGAATGAGAAGATTGAAAATTGTAATATTAATGGAGAATAGAGTGCACAGATATAGGTAATCATGGGTGTGCTGAGGCGTACGTTTGAACTGTCCGTCAGCGCCGGAGAGTGGCCTAGCTCCTGGCTTCTCCACCTGGTAGATCTCATCCAGGAACTGGACCTTACAGTCACCTATCATATCCCCGGGACCTCTGCCAGAAGAGGGATGGGATGGTCGAGGGTGGAGGAGAGGGGGACAAGAGAAGGAAAGAGAAGGGGTTAATGCATTGAAAGCTTGAGAATGGAGTTGAGAGGGAGAATATCGAAAGACGAGGATCGTAGACACCGAAGGAAGGGACTGACTGAGGAGAGGAGTGCGATTGAAATTCAAACAATCACTTGCCGAAGAGGAGAAGTCAAATCTTTGAGCAGCCAGTCCCTCGCCGACGATCTAAATTCAAACAGCTTCCCTTTGGCAGCCTCCGTCCTCCTTCTAAACCTCTCACTGCAGCAGAATCCCTAACGCCTTCCATTCCCGTTGCAGCAGTACCTTTCCCTTCTCCCTCCACTCTAACTCTCCCCTTTACCTCTCCTCTACCTTCAACCCCACTCTATACAGCCAACCTCACTCTCTACCTCCGACCTCTCTCCTCAACCTCACCTTTCTAATTCCAACCTCTTTCCCTCATACTTTGCCCCTTTACCTCACCCCTCCACCTCACCCTTCGACCTCCTACCTCACCCCGCAGCTTTCTCCCTCACACCTGCAGCAGGTTAACATAAAGGCGTCCGAGCTGACCGCCAGGCGCTCCTCACCCCAGTAGGAGCTTGACGCGGAGCTCCTTGTTGGTGCGCGACACCTCGTTGACGGCGGTGACCTCGGCGTCAAACCAGAAGCCCCGCTCCTCGGGCGTCTCCAGGTTGTAGTTGACCAGCACCACCAGCCCCACCTGCAGCTGCTCCCACCTCAGCAGGGTCCGCGCCCGCGGCCGTACGTCTGCCGGGCGCATCTCCACCACTCCGTTCTCCGGGTAGCTGTTAGACGGAGAGACGATGAGCGTAATCATCATCGTCATCATCTCTATGACTGTCATCATGGGCTATGTGGATAGCTGTTGGTGAAGGTGGAAGGAAACATAATGCTTCCCCTTATCAAAACCTACCGGACGCATCTTCAACGAAAACAAATTATACTGGCCACTTCAAAAGTCACTGGTGCGTGTGCATGGTCACACATGTCCGCATCGATTCAATGCTTCCATGCACTCAAGTGCGCGTCTAAACAACATTGGTGTGCTTGGGGGCAAGTGTTTGATTCCATAATAAAAGCATATTACACATCAAGCATTGGAAAACGTGTGAATGTCAGGGGGCAGCTTCAAGTAGTAGAGGGCTGAGGAGAAGGGGGCTATGGAACTCAGCAAGCAGAGCTACAGAACATTAGTGTGTATTCAGCTATCTCAATTCATTAGCTAATCTAATAAAACATAATTGCTGTACAGCAAGAGGGCCAAAGTGAACCCTCCAACTCTTAACCTCTGGTCAATTAGGACTGATGAAAAATTTCAGGTCTTATTTAACATTTCTATGTTAATCGGGTTTAATCTCACTACAAGAGAAGCGATTAGGAGAGAGGAATGCCGAAGCGAGGACAGGAAAGTGCTTACTGACGATATGACGCTGCGGAAGGTATTACCAAGCTGTTCAGACATGTTAGAAACATCATTCGGAAAGAGGCACCTATATTAGGGGGATAGAGTTGTACTTACAATTCGAGGCAAAGAAATTGTATTTTTCACGGCTGGAACTGCCTAAGACTTACTGACGATGTCGGACAATGGTCCTATGTCCAGATGAGTTTTCAATTTGAGATCAGTGTATTTATTTAATTACTTCATACAATACAGAATAATGACAATAATGACCTAATTATGTTTTTTTTTTTATGTTTGCATCATATGTCGTGTTTTATATGATGCAAACATCATAAGCATAAATAATTAGGTTATTATGTTTAAATACTTCTGTACATCCATGTTTTACAGTCAAATCACAAACCTTTTTTAGTGACGAATAGTTGAGCCCTGTAGAAAACCCTGACCTTCGATTTCAAATAACGTAATAATGTAAATCCATACATTTTCTTGGGTGTTTTCTATCTAAAAGGCATGTGAATAGGCCAAGAAGCGGAACTATAAAAACAGACCTTGAGAGCGGGTTACCGAGAAATACCATTAAGTAGGCGATGAAATGAACACAGTGTACAGGATGATTCTCCGCCGATTACTCTGTTTAAGCAAATGCAACAACCTGTGAAGGCAGAATTGGGGCTAGCAATTTGGTCACAAAAATAGGGGGGGTTGAAACACTGAGGCAAGCAGGATGGGACATTCATCAAGAGGCCGGTGTGGTGACTTTGATTCACTTCTATGTTGAACTCTTTTGACTAGGTTAACTCAGGTATTAGTTAAGGCTGCCACAACGCATTAATCGACCATGTTTAATTAATATTTTCTCCCATTGTACCTCTGTGCAACACAACAACCTTATTTCGTGACTCGCTCTAATCTGCACCCCTCTTCTCCACCTGAACAGAGAAAGCAATGTATCAAATAACTATTAACACCAGCGTTTCTTCCTTCCAGTGGGGAAAAAATAAATAAACAAATTAGGGCTGGATTTTGTAGCTCTCCTCCAGGTGACATGTTCCCAAAGCGGCAAGGCGGCTGTGCGGCAATTAGAGACACGGCATTGACAGAACCGAGGAGAGGGAGAAGTAACGCATGCGAGAACTCGGGCGGCTGTTGCCATGGAAACGGCTGCTTCAGAATGAATTTGCTCGAAAAAGAGATGACTTTAAATTGTGGCCCGACTACCGTATCAAACCCCCACCCCGTCCAACTCTATTTCTCCCCTGAGCTACCCTAGGAAGGAGGACTGCCATTTAAACATTGGCCTCCCACAGTTGCCTGGAACCCTATGCATACATACAACAGCGTGTCGTTGCACATAGCCTACACTTTACTTTGCATTATATTTTATTGACTTATTTTGTTATATTCTATTAATGTCTGCATTAGCGTTAGGTGTCGAAGAGGCACAAGAATTTCATTGCATACTTTTGCCTCTGTAAACGTTATGCACATGACAATAAAAAACCTTGAACCTTGAACCTTGAACACGCAAATGCAGGCATTTCTATTTTAGAGGATTGTGCGCTCTTTGTCCTACACTGCTTGTCCGCGTCAAAAGCAGAGAGGGACTTTAAGTAAAAGAAAAATAATGTATTATCGAACAACAAAAATGACAGAAGGTTGGTTATATGCTTCCCCAAAAACCCAGCAACTCTCACTGAGGCTACCTAAAAAGTCACAACGGCAGACACTGCTGCACAGCCACTGGTTATAATAGAGTTGGGGGAAAACCACGCTAGCCCCATCATCCCCCACACCCCCCTAATCACGTCCACTTACTCATCATATTTGATGTGATAAAGGACGCAATTTTCTCTGATGTTGGTAGAGGCTCCTCCCGTGGGTTTCTCTGGGTCTGTACCTTCAGCCGAGGATGAGGCGGCTGACTCAGTCTGTGAGGTGGAGGCACCATTACTATTGTCCTGTGGCTGCAAAGCAACAATATTATTCCCATTACTGTCCGTGGAACTGGTCTGTGGAACTGGACCAGAGTTCCTGTTGGGGCTCGGGTCCTGGTCCGGGTCCGGCTCTGCGTCCAGCTTGCCGTTAGTCCTTTTGCTGGGCCGGCCGACCTTGCCCTTGGTGGGTGGGGTCTGTGTCTGCGACGAGCCTTTTGGGGCAAGCATAACATTCTGGATGGAGGCCTCGAACCAGGCGCCGATGCTGACGTCTCGGCAATCCACCAGCTCATTGATCTGTTTCATGGGGGAATACTATCAGTTTAGAAAACTTGGGCAACAGCTGCAATTTTAACATGTAAAAGTGCAGTAGAGATCTTTTTATTGTTGTTGTTGTTAATAATGTTGTTAATATTAT
Source organism: Galaxias rostratus (assembly GCA_036024795.1). Lineage (NCBI taxonomy): Eukaryota > Metazoa > Chordata > Actinopteri > Galaxiiformes > Galaxiidae > Galaxias > Galaxias rostratus. Next base: position 10,038 of record JAVQJS010021474.1, on the reverse strand, counting down.
TATTATTATACAAATACAGAAAATAACAATATCAATAGCAATTCGACTTTGCTAAAAAGTTTTCACACCCCATACACACTCATTTGAGACAGCATGAGTAACCAAATTATACATTAACCAAGATACCCAAGCAAGATTCTAAATGTTTTGAAAATAATTTTACATATCTCTATAAACAATTAATCAAACCCACACCTATAGATCACATCTCATATTATGATATTATGATCATTTGGAATCGTGTTTTTGATGGATTGTTAATAGAATCAATAGGAGGGACAGGTCATTTGGATAAATACACATAGGCATATTCAAAAGTAGCGAAATAGTCCAGTGTGATCTAGTGTGATCAACATGAATTTAAGTTTGAAACTGTGCACCCTCGAGTTATAAGAGGGAGAGAAGGATGCATTTGGACGTGTGTACTGCAAAAGTCACCATCAACACTACGTGGGACTAAAGTTTGAAGGGGTTGACCACTAAAAGATGAACGATTAGTGCATACATTTTTGTAACGTTATTTGTTGCTGAACTCGATTTCGGGGAACTGCTTAAAGATTTTCTTTATCCTAAAATCAGTGAAGTAGTCGAAAGAAACAATTTTTAAAGATCAAAGCAGGGCTTGGTTCCCAGATTTCCTAAGTGATTTCTTCTTTACAATGAAAGACAAAAACAATTTTGACATTTTGATGAACAACATAGTTCTTTGAGAGGAGAACCCTTGACATGCTTTAGTCAGGCACACTCTAGTAAAAACTTTGCCAAGTTCATCTGCTCATTCATCTCTGCTCTAGATGCTAACCTGCCTGGCACTAGAAGACTATCTGTTTCAGATATCATTCCGAGCTGTGTGGGCAAGTCAGCATGCCAAAAGTGCAGTGGACACACACACGCACGCACGCACACACGCACGCACACACACACACACACACACACAAACACACACACACACACACACACTAAAACAGCAGTAAAAGGGAAACAGACTATGTGAACGGGTATGAGAGAACGTAATATTGTGTGTTTGCTTGAAAGAGGCACATAGGGAGAGCAAACTATGCCTCAAGTGTCTAGGGCAATACTAGCTGAATAAAGCCATGGGTCTGATGTGCCATTTGGCATCCATATCTGCCCTGCAGGCAGATTGGTAGGCAGGCTGGGCTGTAGCACCATGCATGGCCCCCGTTTAATGTGTCTAAAAGGGCACAGTCTGACAAACTTAAAGAAAGAAACTGAGTACAACTAGAGAAGCTTGTCAAAATTTTTACACACACACCCACCCACCCACCCACCCCCACCCCCACACCCACACACACACACACACACACACACACACACACTAAAATGGCTAAAATGGCATTAAAGGGCTGCCACTCTGGCCCAGATACACAACCAAACACTCCACAACAGGGCTGTGTCAGCCGTTAGCTATGGCAGGGGAACACAGGGCACGTGAAGAAGCAGAGAAACATTGCCAAGTCAAACTACCAAAGGGGTGAAGGCATGCAACTGTACTGAACTTGAAAAGCGAATTAACTTGTGTGCTGAGCAGCTGTACAATTGTGGCCATAATATTGTCTCCTGGATTTTCAGTTTTGCTCAGATTTGTTTTGACGAACCGTATTGGAACAATTTTCGGTCTTTCTCTCATTAGTGGGCTCCACCTATAGTAGGCTTTATACCACATAACCCCCTTTCATAGAGCTGGTTACCGATAGTGTAATTTGAAACTGTCCAATCTTGTATCTCAAGGTACATTTTTGGAAGCATATTGCGCTTCGTTTTTATTAACATTCAAGGAATCCTTTCTTACTTTCTTAGGTCGTTTTCCTGCACCAATGTTCAGGAGCGTTGCCTTCAGTGCCATTGACCTGACCGATGAAATTACGCTTGGAGGAAGGATGAACATCAATGTCTCTGGAGACTGATTTGTAGTCAATGTCCATGCTCGGGCAGAATCGTGTGTCTGGCCTTAACTGCCAATTCTAATTTATTTTTTCATGATTACAGTGGTACACAAAATGTGATGTAATTCTATATTGCTGCTTGCTACAGGTAAGTTAGGTTCCACAATGAAGCAGAATGATTGGTTTGAAATGCCTCCAAATATTCATTTCAACACTCAATTTCAACACATAATTTGTGCCTTTATCTCACCTTGTAGAGTCCTATTCCAGGGTCCCTCAGGCTGGGTCGGGATGAGGTGGACGGCTGGTTGTCCCGCACTGGGCTGGGGGCTTGGGAAGTGTTGTTACTGGTAGCAATGGGGGTATTGGTTGTGGTGGTTGGTTTACTTTGAGTAATGCTGGCATTGGTAGCTGCCTTGATTATGAGGCTGTTGTTACTGCTGCTGTTGCTGTTATTTATGACCACATTTGTGTCGTTTGAGGCAGCCACATTTACTGGGATTGGAGAATTGTCTGCAGGAGTGGAGGCAGTGGGAGGGGTTGGACTGCAGGCCACGCCTTCAGACACCTTATGGGCGGGGCTATCAGGTGGGTCAGTCTGTGAGCGAATTAGAAGCTGGACAATGTCGTTGAGCCCCACGTTGTAATCAAACAATGTCTGGCCATCTTCCATCTGAAAATATAAGAAGCAATTTAGGTCTTACCAGAGGGATGGAGTATACAATTACAATAATACATAAATGAAACTTGATTTATGCTACTGTAGGAAAGGAAGCAAAAATTATGTCCAAACCAGAATGCAAATAACACCAACAGACACTAACATTTTCCCCACAATTTCACGCTCAAGACATGCTGATGTCTAAGCCTTTTCAAATGTACACTGTAGCACCACCGAACGCCCCTGGACAAGTATTCCGCCTGCGCTACCAGTCAAGGACAAAGAACAGTGGCGAGAGGGAGAAAAGCACAGCCATTCCACCACTAAACTGCTGCAAAGTACTAACGAGGTTGAACGAGAACAAATATTACAAAATACATAGGGATATTTGATTGACGTCTACACCGGTGGTTGTTGTTTATGTTGGAGCAATGTGTTATGCCGGAGTATTTTACATTCTCATTTATTGTCTCAGATGGTCCTGTACAAGGGAATGGGCTTATAGTCTTTTGGGCCAGGTAGAAAGACAGCCCCGAACAACGCCTAGAAGACACGTGTTGGTAACTGTAGTCAAGTGACAGATGTCGCCTGCACCTTGAAAGCATACGCCGCAATTCTCTAAACTAAAATATATCTCATTGGGAGGGGGGGCGTGTGTGTGTGTGTGTGTGTGAGACTGGGTCGCTATAGCAACCATTACCCCCTTATTCTCATATTCTCCATTTATACAAAGCTCCCCTGCCGCCTGTACAACAGACATAAATACTACACGTTCACGGTTGGTGTCTGCGTTCTCAGAATAAATAGCCAAAACCCCACGGAATGCCTTTCACCTAACTTCAAATGGTAGTACAGATAATAAGGGGCATATAAATGTTGACCGGTGTTAGATATTCACAACCTCAATTTATTCTGTAATTGCAACTGTCCGAAACCCCGTTGCCACTCACTCCGGTCCTTCTGCACGTTACTGGAGAACAAGGAGGACATTTAGAGGATTCGCGAGCAATGAGCATCGGAGCAAGCAAGTTGGAGCACACAGTTCCCCACCCCTCTCTGTTCATACGATTCACAGGAAATGTAGCTCAGAGGAGCATCGATGACAAAGACCAACGCAGATGGAGCAGTAAATGGTCACTCATCGGCCTGTTGTCCTCAGGTCTATTTGTATGTTTGCCTGTTCCTACATATTTTCATTTTTTTTATTTTTTATACCAGCTCATCACCGACCATTTGAGACCCTGCCACCCTTTTCTGCAGTGGCTCTTTTTGACTGTCTCCATGCCGTCCATTCCCAGATTTTCCTGTTTAGCTTTTCCACCTGCCTGCCTATCTATCTACTAAGTTCTTGGTTGGCTTTATCCTTCAGCCTGCTTTAAATTACATACAATGAACACCGAACAAAGAGACTTGCAGACAGATTCCCTAACATGCGCTGTGCCATCTAGAATAGCACTGCTCAAAAGAAACGTGTTTCACACCTTACACCAGAACAACAGCAATCCTCATAGTTTCCTGAGCTGTGTTTACTCTTCTAATCTTTGTTTCAATCTAGTTAAGTCATTGCTCTCTCATCACTCTACTTTTTATCATCTTGGTGGGAACAGTCAACAGCAGGTCGTATTCAAAGCGCATGCCATCATCAAAAGAAGAGACTGTTTAACAACATTTAATAATCTTAGAAGCTAACTACACATAATACTGCACTATTCTCCAGATGTTTGTGCCATAAAAGATGCAAAGGACAAAAGAGAGAGTCGAGTAGAACTCCAACAAAACAGCCTCCTCCTGTTTTCTTCTTCATGACTCATTCAGACTGATCTCTGCTCAACCAATCTGCTCCAGAACCATTCTACAGCCCAAATGTAACAGTATCAGACATACAGGACCATAAAAAATGTCTCCAGGCAAAGCCTGTGCCCTGTGGGCATATGTGCATGTAGACCTAATACCCAATCAGTCTTAGGCTACCAGTCCTGTCTCACCCGCATTATACTCACCACCACAGTCAGACTGTGCCCTCACTGTTAAACACAGTCTGACTGTGCCCTCACTGTTAAACGCAGTCAGACTGTGCCCTCTGTTAAACACAGTCAGACTGTGCCCTCTGTTAAACGCAGTCCGATTGTGCCCTCACTGTTAAACGCAGTCAGACTGTGCCCTCACTGTTAAACGCAGTCCGATTGTGCCCTCTGTTAAACACAGTCGGCCTGTGCCCTCACTGTTAAACGCAGTCGGCCTGTGCCCTAAATGTTAAACACAGTCTGACTGTGCCCTCACTGTTAAACGCAGTCTGACTGTGCCCTCAATGTTAAACGCAGTCGGCCTGTGCCCTAAATGTTAAACGCAGTGGGACTGTGCCCTCTGTTAAACGCAGTCTGACTGTGCACTCACTGTTAAACGCAGTCGGACTGTGCCCTCAATGTTAAATGCAGTCAGACTGTGCCCTCTGTTAAACGCAGTCGGACGGTGCCCTCTGTTAAACGCAGTCGGACGGTGCCCTCTGTTAAATGCAGTCGGACGGTGCCCTTACTGTTAAACACAGTCGCACTGTGCCCTCACCATGAAAAACAACAGTCAAACGAGACGGTCAGTGTTGCTGGAAAACAAGATGAGACCAGGGACAGCAGCTTAAAAGCAGCGCTGGCAATGACACAGCAGCCCAGAAGAATGGCTAACAGTCTAACGTCTCATTCACTGTGAATAAGAAAGAACTGCGTCTTTATTGTGGCGGTAGGGAAACCCAATCTGCTGTAGTGGAGAGCAATGTTACACTAGCAACAGCAGTCTACTGGGAATTCTAGAACAGCACGGTTTTAGAAGGATTCCCCATTAGCTCTTGCATAAGATGGCAGCAAGCTCGCTTTCCTTGTATGATAATGTACAGTACATAACGTACATTTGTTTTCACAAAACTATGAAATACTAAAAACGTATGACTATGCACACAATTGAACGAATTGAGAATATGTACTTGGCCAGAGCCTCTGTCATTGCCTGTTAACACTTCAAAAAGCAACACATTTGTTCAGTGTTTGAATATAAAAAGACAGTGATGGTAGCACGACTTCTGCATGATTTCTGTGTCTCAATGTGTTTGTGTTGGCATTTGGTCATTTTCACTCCAGCCACACAAAGGTTCCGAACCAAAACAAAGTTGCTGCAGAGCCTGACGCATACCACAGCAAGGCAGGAAAACGCCTTTCTCAACTTAACGAGACCGTGCCCCTCTTCAACCCCACACCGCATCTTCTCTGCCACCCCCCTCCCTTCCCTACCACCCGCTGCTTGCCTAAAAAACTGCGAGAAAAAAAATATAGGTCACAACTCTAATCAGGAGCCATGTAATAGCCCCCATCCGAAAACCACAGCCAGGGAGCATTCCTGCTGTTTTGTGTATGCATGCAATTTTTCTCGCTCTGGAAAAGATTCCTGGCCTCATCTGCAACAATTACCTGTTCCGGCAGCTGGTTAGCTGGGAGGTTGGTAGATTTGCCTCTTTCTTCTGATTGCCCAATCACAAGTGAACCCTGTATGCTAAGGTTTTCCACAAAATTCCCCTTCCCTCCATTTCTTCACCAATATGTAGCCTGCCAACAGATCAGTAGTACTGAACACGTACTGTTGCTCTTTAAATCGATCAAACACTGACTTCAATAACATTGTGAGCATAGATTACCCAAACACGAGCTCTATGACAATATCACTGTAATAGAATATTCCAGTTGGATCTGATATGATCCGCATATTTTCCAAACAAAAAACAACAGATATTATGAACTTTACAAAAGAGTAAAGAGTTCCCAATGCTTAATAATAGTATAGCCCAAGTTGGCTAAACATCTATCCGACCACCAGATAGACTTGTGAGTATGAGACTCTACAATTGGACTACAGAGACCCCACTCCACTGAACACACTCTAAAAATAATGGTTAGAGTTCCTTTTAGCCCAGAAAGGTAATTGATTGTGGAGGATGTGTCCATATATATGCATGGCTGCAACACCCCCCCCCCCCCTGCCCCCCCCTCCAAAATAGAAAATAAAATACAATCCTAAACTTAAGAAAACATGACCAGGGCATGTGTCTCTTTGGACTTGGACCTCTCAGTACAGAAATGTAATGGACGTTTTCTGATTTAACTTTCATCTGTGCACATTCTGACCAATGAGAAGATGGAAAATCGGTTTGTACCCTGTTGAATGTTTTAATTTAAGCCAATGATTAGAGTGGTGTCTAATATGAGACTCTGTTGTTTGTGAATATTTGAGCCTCAAAATTAAGTTTAAGTGAAATCCTGCATTTAAGTGAAATCCTGCATGACCTTCAAGAACCAACAACTCACAACCCCATGCCGTAAGAGCCCAATTCAAAACTAGCCAATCACAAACTTGGATCATTGAGAGTGGGCGTTGTTTGGGAGGGCAGTATCTCAGCAGAGTGTGCTGTTTGTGAGTGACGAGACATAGGCTTAGCCTGTGCGCTGAAAGTGAAAGTGGCTAATTGAGTGAACATTTGGAATATCATACGAACACAACATGGACAATTAATTCACATCAGTATTGGCTAGGCACATAAGTGGGAACTATGTATCAAGAGATTGCTATTGTTTTTGCTTTTGTCTGCTTTGGCCATGACATAAATGAACAATGGCTAAGTTATGAAATGACTGAAGAGTTGTTAGACAAACATTTTATAAGCTAATAGTAGGCTAACTGTTGTCTTTCGCATAGATTTCTAACTTCAGGGCCAAGGGCACACCGGGCCACGCACTAGCAAGACTACATGCGCAGGCTGAGAGGGAAGGAAAAGAAATACGCCATTTTGAAAGAGTGCTTCAGAGCGAGTCCTGCTGCCTGGCAGCATTATATGGCAACAGTGTGCTAGGCCACTAGTGCAAGGGCGGTAGCATTATCCGCCTGAGTGAGAGACGGGAGGCACGAGTGTTAAGTGGTGTTTCTATGTGTTTGTGTCTGAATTGTTTTCACATTACTCTCATGCATGGAAATCCCCCTTTGAACCCTGCCCACTGGTTTCCCTATGAGACAGAAGAAGCAGAGGATTAGGCTGATAGATGCACAGCTAGTGTGCTGTACAGAAAGACCAAACCCAAGGGGCCCTGGAACGCCACTACCAATGATGTAAATTTGCACCTCAGGTAAACCAGTACCTGTTCAACAATCAATTGATTTGACGTACGATAGGGAGAGAAAGATTTGTGGTTCATTGGTTCTCTTGAAAAATTTACCGATTAATTCATGTGGCGCATCACTGGGTCTGGGCTGCTAAAGTATGTCGTACAATGATTCCAAATGTAACAGTCTAACATACTTTTTTGCAGGCACAAAAAAATCTGGCAAATATCCAAGAGGAAAGAGATATATAGACAAAAAGACAAGCATATTTAAAAGGGCCCTTAAATCAAAATGGCCGACATACATTACCTCACTCTGAAAGCCTGGTCCACAACAGAACACAGCCATGACATTGAATATTTTTCTAGGCAATGACCTAGCAATCAGAACTGCGATTTTCAATGGCCTCCTTCGTTCACCGTTATGCCATTGTGCCTGTCAACATTTTATTATCAAGATGATACAAAATGTTCTTTTCTACTTTTAATAACACCACGGGAAGTAATTTAAATGCTTAAAACAGTCAGAATTACTGGAAAAATATCCTTAGAGAATCAAAGGACAATAATAATATTCAGCCCTTAACATCACAGATTAGTATCAAGGTTACTCTGTACTGTGAGAGACACACACACCTACTCACCCACACACCCACACACACACACACACACACATACAGATAAGTAACACAAATTAAAGACCAACTTTGGAACTTTTAGCCAATGAAACATAATCTACATAGACACAGAGTCCAAGCCTCATCTCCATCAATATTCTCTATCCTGTTGTAATTTAGTGGTAAGAAAGATATTTCAATCTTTCTGAAAACACGTAATATTACTGTAGCACATCTCAGAGGTGGCTTGTTACTATTGTATCGTTCAGTATTCCGCCAACATTTATTAGGCAGGTACAACCAAAAATACTATTTAAATATGTAAAAACAATGCTTCCCCTAAACCTTTACAACAGTAACAACACAAAAACATACAAAACAAGTGCGTCAGACTGATTTTCTTTTTAAGTATTACCGGCAGATAAAACAAACTGCAAAGGTTACAAAAGAGAAGTTTGCTGAAACACTACTAAAGCTGTACCATAACTCAGCCTACTTATACACACTAATAATTATACAATGACAATCGCGCGCGAATGTAAACACAGATCTATGGCATTGAACAGTAAGGCACGTGGAGCTGCGCATCCCCACCCACCACATCTCGACGTAAATAATCAGCATCATAATAATAAACATGTGCAGCCAGCCAGCCCCTTTGGGCCCATACATGTGAAACTTTCATTATTGTAAAAGCTATAATTTAAAGGCAATGGAACGATGTGTCATACCTTATGTGTAATAGTACCAGGTAACAACACGGAATATATTGTTGTCTAGAGCAATACATATTATAGAACAATTATTCGATTATAAACCCATGTCAAAGCTTTTATGTCATGGCCTTCTTTACATTTACAAAATACTGCATCCTGATCATAAGCACGGAATAGGCCAATTGACTATTTGAAAGTTGATACCTTGTTACACGCTTTAATACTGAGGTGGAATAATAAAACAACAATGTGAACTGTTAAATTGGCTGTGGAACACAGTTTCTGGCTCTTACGCAAGAGCTGAGCGAATTCCCATCAAAACAGGAAGCTTGGTCCATAACGGTGTGTTGATTGTTGGTACTTTCGGACCCAACCATGAAACATACAAAACCGACATTTTTGATAACAATGTGAATCAGAACGGCTTTTACCTGCTTCCCACGATAAAACAACCGCTGCTGTTCTGGAATAACATTGAATATCTTCTGGATTTTCAACCGTAGGGACTCAATTTTAGTCAGTCTGGAAAGATCTTCAATGGTCCGGGTCTCCTTCCCGTCTATGGTCCGAATCTGAATCCACATCGTTCCACTGCTTTATAATCAACAATTACGTTATGGTAATATGTATTACAATTATAGGGCTATGGGGAGAGGGGCATATAGATCAAAAACATTCAGTGCTCCATCGCGTTTTCCTCTGCAGGGGGAGATTCGTGCAGAAGGTGTCTCACATGGGGTCACGGCGCCAAGCAAATCTCGCGAAATAAAATCCAGCAGACTTCATTGTGCCATTAAAGAGACAGACCTCTGTTTTCAAAGAAAAATACCCTCAAGAGAAATAACTTTATATTGGATTAAAACGCATTCTCTCGTTGTCTCGTTTGCAAGGCCAATATTCATATTAATATGATATATAATAAATTAAGGTGATGACATGTTTTACACCTATAAGCCAATGAAGACCATTATGTTACCTTCAGATGAATGATGACTAGTACCA